>JAZBGY010002319.1:0-10304 GCA_037414755.1 Lydus trimaculatus
TTTTCAAATTAAAAAAATCCGTGTTATGTATTTCATACATTTATTAGCTGTAATAACACTGATATTAATTCATTGTTTTTATTTTTATTTTAATACAAAATCAACAATATTTCTACAATATTTACCACAATTTTCAGCTTTATTTTATGTAAGTTTGAGTTATTTTTAATATATCACATAACTATCGCCATCTATTATAATATAATGTAATTTTGATGACATATACAACTTGTATTGACTGATACTAGATGGCGTTAGATTATTTCAATTATTTTCTATAACGAAATACAGTAATCGCCATTTAATTTGATCATATGTAAGTTCGCACTTCTGTAACCTACAAATGGTATTCAAAGCTCACGTTATTGTGACTACACATACATCATGCGTTTTCTAAGTAACGGTACGTTTCTGACGCTCAGTAACGCATGATAGAAGCGTACATTAACGCTATGATCAATTTATTTAAATATGTTTATACCAGGATTGAAAAGAGATGGTTATATATTCGGACTAGTGGTGCTGTAGTAGGACCCGTAATGACTCCCCGACTTCGTTATACTTATATTGAAATGTGCGTTTTTTGGGATCTGTGGACGAATTTTACCAGGATGCCTGGAAAAAATTTACCGGGACATGGGACGTGGCTTCGCTCTCGAAGCTCTATAGTATATTTATACTTGTGGTTTTGTAATGCGCTTTCAATTCTTTGTGCATAAAACGCATAACTTTGCCGCAAAACATTTAATGCGTATGCGTTATCACACCGTGACTCACGTCGATTGGCCTTTTGTCTTTCAAATCCATGAATCGCGACCATAGCTGATCGATTGTTCTTAACCCTCCATCTATTGATATCTCTACAAAGCTAACTGTCTCCTTGGAAGACCTCTTCCTCTAGAATGGTATCTTACTGGGCAGTGCCTAGTTATAAGGCTCAGTTTATTGTTACTTGGATCGAGAGGCTTCCTAGCACTCTTAGACGAACAACCAATGACACATACTTGGACAGTATCTTCATTGGAGCATCTTCATGCTCCATCCCCATCCACTAATTCCCTACCTTCTGTGGGTCTTGCTAGCCTATAAAATGATCATAGCGCATCTTCTTGCAACATTATCGGCAAGGGTGAGTTTATTCCCCGTAGCCAATTGTTTCCTAGATGGTTTCCGATTTAAGGCTTTAGACCTCTATTGCTCTCAACATGGCCTGGCTATCTGTCAAGATATATATTTGTGTGTGTACCTTTGAGTTGGAGTAGAGGTGTAACTCAACGGTTGAGGTACGTTTAACATTGGCCTGCATAGCCAGTAGAGCTTTAAATAGGCCGGCCGCCCTTCCACTGAAGCACTTCTGGAGCCTACACCTCCTTATAGGGTAGCGGTAGTCGGAACCAGCCAAGCGGTTCGACGACAATGATTAGCTGGAGATTCTGATCCTTCGCCTAAGCTGGCAGAATAAATAAGCCATCATCTGGTAGGTATTGCACGTAAAACTCTTCGCGCGTGCGTGTGTACCTTTGGGGTTTCTTCGTTAACACTCTCTAGTTGCATTTGCATTACGATGGGCGACTTTCTTAAGGTTAAGGATGCTTTATAATTGGGTCATTCCCATTGTTCGTATTAGTTTGCCCATCCAGCTCCTTATAGGCCCCGTACACCTGCGAACAAATTGCACAAACTGACGTTGCACAACAGATTGTTGTGCAAACAAAGGTCGCCCATACACTATACGCAATTTAATGCAAACTCCAGCTAGTTTTGTCGTGTACCTACCGAAACATGTATTCCACGCATGAAAAAGAAACTGCAGTTATTGCACAATGTGTTGCACAAAGCCCATACACGATGCAGTAGTTGCGCAACGCCATTTGTTGTACAATTAAATTCAAACAAGTTTGAATTTCTGCAACTAGTTGCGCAGCACGACAAACAACACCATACACTACTCAATTGTTTGCACAAAAGCCTCTGTTGTGCAATTTGTTCGCAGGTGTATGGGACCTATTACCCTTATTGCTCTTGACCATCAATTTCAATAACAGATTTCTTAGAGGTTTGACCAAATTTAGAATTTGCAGTCTGAACTAGTCTCAGATCGGCGAATAGTTCTATCTCTCGCATCAACAGATGGAGTGCAATTAGGTTGTAGGTATGCTTCGCATGATGGCACCAGTTACACCTACAGGCAAGCTAATCGCTGCAAAACAGACATGCGCATAACTATAAACATACCATATTAAATGGCGACTACTGTATGTTCTTAGAAACATTAAATTTATCGCTATTTCAATGATTTTCAGGTAGCTTATGCTATTTTGCATGCATTATATGCCCAACACTTAATGTTAAGTTTTAATGAATTTAAATTTTGGTCAATTGATTGTTGTGGTCCAAAAGTCTTAAAACAAATCCAAAATGATTGTAAATTGTTAAAAATCTATATTTGTATAAATTTTATATCAATAATCTTCTTATCTTGTGCATTTATTATACCAAATCATTATGATATTGATGATTATTTAATTATAAAAATTATAATTGTTGATTATAAAATTCCAATAATTTATACAAATTGGTATTCACGTTTAAGTATCATATCTTCATTGTTTATAATGTTTGTACCAAGTTATCAATTTATTTATACAATGTTCCAAACGAAATTCCAAATGTTATTGTTAAATCAACATTTAAACGATTTTATTGGACAGATTTTTAATAAAAAACAACTCTTCAAACATATAATTGGGATAAACGATAAGAGACACCAAAAGATGATTGAACAACATTTCAAATTATCGTCACAACGTTATATCGAAATAGTTTTGTAATAATTGTTTATAAACAAAAAAAACAAAAAATTTGTAATCTTTTAGTGTTTTAACAACAATAATTTTTAGCCATTTGAGGGAGAAATTGCAACAAAACCAACCATTTTTCTATCTATTATTTATAAATGCTGGTTTTATGACAATTGGTAGTTTAATAATGGCAGATAATGTATTTCTTCTTATTTTTATTGTTTATATTTAATAAAAAACAATATTTATTTTAGTTTATTAAAAGAGGTTGTTATTGGAAAGTTATTGTATTGTTGTTAAATTTGGGTTTTGGTGCTGCTGCCGCGATTGCTAGTGGCCAACTTGTTGAAAATCATGTGATTTACTACCTCCACTTCCAACAAAATTATTATCATTATTATTATTATTATTTGAAATTTTTAGATTGAAGCCTATACGAATTTGATAAGAATGATATCATGGTATAAATGTAATCGAAAAAATCGTAAATTATATTTAATGTTATTAACAATAACAACACGAAAATATTGTGTACAATTCACCGAACGATTTGTTGTTAATTATAATCTAGTTATTTCGGTAATATTATTATTATTAATACAGTTATTATTAATAATTTAATTGTATTTATTTGTAGTTTTTCCAATTTGTTTATGTTACGGCATCAGTTATGATAAAAATTCAATCACCAGGTGGTTATTTTTAAATTTACCGCCACACACACAATATGGCAACGTTGCAATCAGTTTCCTGTATTTAACGTTCACTACTAAATAAATGTCACTAATATTAATTAATTGAATTAATTATAATTCAATAATTAAAGCATTCTTCCCCTTGATGTTTAATTGTTTATTATCGAAAATATTACAAAAATTTACCTAATTTGTATTTTTTCAATCGTTAATTATAGTAATTTTTAGTGACAAACTGTAGCCAACTTAAAAGTTAGTTTGTAGGACGTAGTATAGATAGCGCTTGCATGAATAGTGGGAAATTTGAAATATACATGCGTTTTCTTGGTTATGTTCAATTAGAAGCACCATTTACAACCTGAAAACAGTAAAAAAATCAACTTGATTTTTATTGTCAACAAGACGTATGGCATAAACCACATTAAAAGGGACTACAAAACAGCCCAACCTTTAGAGAGGAGAACTTTTTCCCCGTTTGCACTGAATATTGCAAGTTATATAGGAACTAAATGTCACATACGGAAGCACAATGTCCCTACTAAATGCAAATAAAATGACTTGTCGTATCTGCGCATTGATGGCCCTAACCCTATAAGAGGATGCAACGGAATTCCCGTTTAGCGCCGTTCGATCCACACCTCTTAATGTTGCTTTTCATGATTCTATTTTGGCACCCCAAGCCACACAGCAGCTATAGAGCGACCGGTCTGTTCGCTCTACTTCAGGGCCGGGGCTGTGTACCATTGTTTCCATTTTATGCCCAATAAAACGGTACGCTTAAGATCAGTTGAGGTTTACTTTTTTAGTAAATTTTATGTACCTTCGTCAAGCAATTAGAAGAGAAGTGTGCAAAAATTGTCAAATCGCGACATATGGTTGGCGCCCATAGTCCATCCTTTGGAAAACTGAAAAAAGCAGTATCGATTCTAACACACTTTTGCGCGGGAAATTTGATTTTTGTGTTTTGGTGGAGGCGCCGGGAGTAGGAGTAAGGTTAATTCCCCTCACAGTTCTTATCAACAACTTGTTAACAATAATAAGAACTTGTTAACAATAAAAACAACTGGGGAATTGCTTCCGACCCCACGGCGTCTCCACCAAAACGCAAAAGAGGATTAGAATCGGCACTGCTGTGCCATTAATTTAGTTTTAAAAGAGTTTTATATACTTCGGGGCAGTGCCCGGTTAGGACAGGGCTGTTAATCTGGCTTGTGCTCCTCGATACCCGGTTTCATCCGGCATCTATTTAGTTTGCAGGAAACTGAACGATTTTCGAGGATACTAGCGAGATTTAAGGAAAGATCCTTCGACGGCTGAAGTGTGATGATGGACAAAAACACGATAAGACAAAACAAAATAACGACAAGTAGTGGATAGCGTGTTCTCCTCGCCTCATATCAGACAATTCAAGGGTACTTGGAGTAGTATTAGGTGGCATACCAGTGCCGGATTAAACCTTGTGGCGGTCCGTAGGCAAAACAAAACTTTAGGATCTCTTCCTTCCCAGATTATCTCTATACAAAATCATTCAAGATCACATCAATACATGGTCCCGCGGGGTTCTAAAAGGCATGGGACCCTTAGGCTACCGGCTACTCTGCCTAATAGTTAATCCAGCATTGGATGCCGTACAGTTGTAAATTCTACATTTGTACGGTCCTGAAAAACGGCCAATGGCATCAATAATTATGAAAGTGGGGGAATATACAGTTGGTATAAATTAGAGGGAGCCCGGGGCGGCGGCCTGGTACCCCAAAAGGTATTTGGCCCCAAACACGTGGAAATTCGATTTTCAATAACAAAACACTTAATTATTGTCCTTTTGTCCCCTTATCGCTGCTAATCCCACTATTTCAACAATTCTCTGAATAAAATTAATGCAAATTTTTCTCTCTCAAGTATTACCCATTAAAAATGGTTCTGTGTGAGAATGTCAAGGTTGCGGTTTGATTACTGGAAATTATACAAAAATTTCAATTTTCGCATGATCAACATAATTAATTAATAAGAAAAACAAATGAATAATTCATCAATCTGCAACTATATTTAAAATTAAAAGAAAAAAGATAACAAAGCATCCTGTTATCGCAATAAAGTTGTGGGCATCCTGTGGTGATTTTCGCTCATTTATTGCAACAAACCATCAGCAAACACATGTGAAAGTTAACTGTTAACTGATAACAAAAAATTCAACAATTATGTGGTGGTGCCTTACAAAATCATCAACAAATCGATCATTTGTTGTTTTTAATTTATTAATTTTTTATAAAATAATTGATTGTAATGGAAGCTTTGTGGGTAATTAGTTTTATTTGTTAATTGATTAATTAATTAATTTGATTGTTAAATCTTGTCATTAGGTGATAGTTGTCGATTAGAAAGTAATGGTCAAGGTGGTATATGTGTTTTATCAATAGATTGTCCATTCGTATTGAATGAATTAGAAAAATACCAAAGATTACCACAAACTTGTGGATTTGATGGTACTGCACCTATAGTCTGTTGTCCACAACCAGATCAATCTACTGAAAAACCTTCAATTCCTGAAACAACAACAACAACTACTCCTACAACAACAACAGCAACAACAACAGCAGGAACTTCAATGATAGTTGAAGGAGAATACCCACCGATCTCTAAACGAGAAGCTGGTGAAGTCAGTCGTTTAAGTAAGATTTCTTCTAATAGGACTGCGAAAGTGATGACGTCAATTGACAGTGTTGCTATGGTAATACGTTCTAAACAAATCAAGACATCCATATATAACCTCATTTGGAACGCATTGCCATAGTAACACTGTCAACTATAACGTCATCACTTTATTTAAAACCCGTTTTTTGTTTATCAAATTGTGAGATTCCCCAAAAAAACATTTTTAGAATGTTTGGAATATGGTAAATATGTTTATGTTAGAAAAAAACCAGCAGTAACAACAATATTAAATTCGAATGATGCAGAAATTGTAAAATATGAATGTGGACATACAGAAACACCATTAATTGTTGGTGGTGAAATTTCAAAAACTGGTGAATTTCCACATATGGTATTAATTGGTTATGAACCATCTATAAATAATATAACATGGAATTGTGGTGGTAGTTTAATTAGTATCAAATTTGTATTAACAGCTGGTCATTGTGTAACTGATAGAAGTCTGTAAGTTTTTTTTCTTATTATTTTTGATAGTTTCAATGATAATAAATGTTGCAAGTGATAAGATCTTTCACTTGATAGATGAAGAAACAAAAGTTTTACGAATTTGTGTACGCGATGGCACTTTACATGTACGTTAGTGTAAACATACGGACGACTAGTAGTCTCTAAATACGAGAAACGAATTGCAAACGAGTTGCACCGATAGAATGTTTTAGAGTTGTGAAATATTACACTGTACTGAGGTGTTTTCGTACACGTTCTTGGAACTTTTGTTTCTTAGCGTTTCTCTATAAATGGGCCACCGACATGTCAAAGTCGCGGTCGCATTTTATATAAAACTTACTTCATTTATATGAATTCCAGTGGTGATGCAAAATACGTACGTATTGGTATCGATAATAAACGTCGTGAAAATGGTCAATTTTTACGTATAATCCAATCATATCGTCATCCAAACCATAAACCACCAATACATTACAATGATATTGGTTTATTACAATTAGAAAAACCGGTTACAATAACACCAAAAGCACGTCCAGCATGTTTATATACAAATAATGATGTTATAAAAGAACAACGTGCTATAGCTAGTGGTTGGGGACATGTTAATTATACTGGTAAAGCTAGTGATGATTTACTTAAAGTTATAATTGAATTTAAAACACAATTTGATTGTAATACAACATATGAGAATTATATTGATTGGAAATTACAGAATGGTATACGTTATGATATACAAATATGTGCTGGTGCATCAGATGATGATATTATAAGTAAAAATACATGTCGTGGTGATTCGGGTGGACCATTACAAATTTATCATCCAAAAAATAATGTTAAATGTATGTATGATATTGTTGGTATAACATCATTTGGTTTAGCATGTGGTTTAGGTAAATTTCCTGGTGTTTATACAAGAGTTTCTGCTTATATTAAATGGATTGAAGATATTGTATGGCCATAATTATATTATATTGTGATTTTATTTGTTTATAACAATAATAATATTAAAGAAAAACAATAAAATTCTACTTAAAATTGATATTCAGAACTAAATCTCTATTTTAATGAATTCTGTGTGATTTGGCAACGTTGCGATTCTTTCCTATGTTTAGACACTTGCGTGTCAATCGACCAATACTTTAGGTTTGTGACGTTGCATAGTGGTGACGGAGCCAATCGACGCCTATGTAGGAACTCAGTTAGGAGTTTTTGTCTAATAGCACCGCCTCAGACTCATACAGCACCCTACCAGTTGTGTCCTCATCTCATTCTCACTGCCAAATCCCCGATAACTCCTCTTCTATCCATCGTAACGTATCATCTCCCTCATTCTCTTCGGATCGATTCGCATCACCCTGTCGATCTCGTTAGCTCCTCATTTGTCTGCGAGTCTCAAGGTGCTAAGAAAGATATCCCATGAAGACTTTAATTATACTCGTAGCTACTGTTCTACGTTTTTCCGCAAAGAGCAACCAGTTGCACATCGATCTTCTGTGCCTAGATACTAACACCTTACATAACACACGCTATTAGCAGACCCTGAGACCGCATTCGGATAAGCTTCTCTTTTACTCCTCAAACATGCCGCAGAACCGGTTTTAGCTTTGCCACAATCACAACCAGATTTTGCTCCTAGTTTCCAAATGAAGCCTCACATAATCCAACCGCTCCACCTTCCACTCACACAATCAAGCATCATCTTAGAAACAGACACACTTTCATTAATGAGCATACGGTCTTTTCCGCACTGTATTCAACACCAACTCAATCTATTCAACTCTTCAACCTCATTAAAGTATTCCTCCCAGCAGCCTTCTCAATCTCATCTCTGCTCTCATTACCATCTTGATATAGATTACCCTATAGAGTGCGCTGATAGCGCAATAACCAGTGACGTCATCTATTGCATAATGGGTTCTTATAAGATGGATCAGTACTATAGAGTAAGATGGGTTGTTTGTGCTTGCTAGAATTGAATTGCACAAACAATACTTCAGTCAAGTGTGAAGTGTACAGAGCCACCAAGAGCCACCCAGTAAAATTCTTCCACAAATCCCAATACAGTTCATCACGAGCCCCAAAAAATAGCATTCCACTCGATGTAGGGGGTCATCCAGAGTCCCAGAATACAACGAGTTACGGTAATTTGTACCGGTTATACTCCACTCTTGACGACCTCGGAAGTGTAACAATAACTTGTTCAGGTTATGTAATCATTTTCAATTGTCAAAGATAATGATTTATAGCAGATTCGGGGGAGCTCTTGTACAGTAAACATGGTGAAGTTCCTAGATAGCACTATTCGTACAGATGACAGCATGAACAATAATAAAAATAAGGTAGTGAGTGCATAGCCTTAGATAGGATTTCCCGGCGCATCCACCAAAATTCAATCAAACTACATTTGGAAATAAGGCGTCATTACCACGGTATTTGTCACTATTGCATCGAATAAATAGATCTACTTTCAATCTTGATTATGCATACAAAAAAACGAGGCTCCACTTTCCTTTATACGCTTGTAAATCTCTAAATACGGTACTGTAAACGTCGCCAATAACCAACCACTATATACATCACATTATATTACGTATAGACAACTAACAATACACCACAGCATCAACATATGCAACTAACATTACACTATAGCGAACTACGGGGAATTTTTGTACATTTTCCCATAAAAATTGTTAAACATTAGGTCTTTATTTACTTTATAAACAATTTGTTGACTATTTTAAGATCATATCAATAATTTCAATAATATAAATTATATCGCAAAAATAAACAGTATCATACGTATAGACAACCAACAATACAACGCAGTCTCGGCATATGCAACCAACAATACACTACAGCGAACTGCGGGGAATTTTTGTACATTTTCCCATGGAATTGTGTTACACTTTAGGTCTTTATTTGATTTATACACAATTTTTTATCTAATTTACGATTATATTAATAATATAAATAATAATAATAATAATACAAATTATATCACAATAAATTAAAATTATTAACAATTAGTTGGTGCTAATGTTGGTAATGGTTGTTGAAATAATATCTCTGAACGATTTTTAACAAAATAAACAAATAAAAATGAAAATATCAATACAATTGAACCAATTGATATTGTCATATTTTCATGGGCAGCTGATGGTTTTAAAAATAAACGTATTCTAATATCAGACCATGTTGATTCTGTCCAACTACTATACATACCAGATGACCAATCATAATCTAAACAAAAAAAAAACACAACAAATAATTAACAATTTAAACAAATTAAAATAAAAAATAATAAACAAACCATCAATAATAAATGCTGGACTAACAGCTGATGTAAAATTCATTTGAATACGATAACATAATGTTGTATTTAAATCATTTAAACTAGCCGACATATTATAATATTTTACACTCTATAAATTAATTACAATTAAATTAAATTAATTAAACAATTGTAATTAATTAAACAATTAAATACCTCATTTTTATGTTGATTTGTACAATTAATATTACCATCACCAACAACATCACCAGTTACCCAACCTAATGTTAAACCAAGTAATACAGTAAGAAAGTTTGGATCACGTTCAACACCTACATAGAGACTTAATGGTTGATTTGGTAATTTCTGCAAAATTAT
>JAZBGY010002320.1:0-11613 GCA_037414755.1 Lydus trimaculatus
GCTGTTGGGCCGTGTACATCTTTGAAAGCACTATGAACTGGTAATCTACCAGCAACACCTCCTTCTTCAAATCTTGTCCAAATAGTTCCGTCTGAAGCAGTTTCAGTTTGCTGATTTGGTACGTTACTTCCACCTTCGTCTTCAGAACTGGAAAGGAATTGCATGCATCGTCTCGTACGTTTGTTTGGAAAATTTTCGCAATCACTGTCACTTGACTGATCTATATTGTCTTCATCAGCAATTTCCTCATCACTACTCTCGATAATAGCACTGTTATCATCACTGCCTTGTGGATCAATTCGTCTATCTAAAAATTCACCGTCGCTATCATATAGTTCACTTTCTACATCTGAACATTCCAGAGGTATGCTGGTTGCATTTTCTAGATATGTAGAAACTTTTATTCGTTTTGACATTTTCAGGAGCTGACGATCGCTGTGAAAATAAGTTGAAACTAATACACTTTCTTCGTATTTAGGCTTCTTACTGAAGAATATATTTTTGAATATTTCCATATCCACATAAATGTTTCTTACCTCTGTCACTGTGCAGGTAAAGATGAATGATTACGTTTGGAGATCGCTTGGACTAAGATTTTATTTTGTGTGTTGAACGAAGTCCGAAACAAGACTGTACATTTACGAAATAAGTGTTCGAAGAAAATCTCGTAACAATGCCGTAATCGCCGTAATCGGCTCAATACTGATAACGGAACGAACAAAAGACGCATGGGCGCTGCATCGGTCTCATGATTCTCCCGAAATCATACATTTCTTCATAAAAACATGCACCGGTCATTTTGACTGGTACTGGTATAAATGTCAATAACAAAAAATATATTCGTTACTAATATATACCCACCCCCCCTTTGGCTTAACTAGTTAAGTGACTAAAATCCCCACTTTTTGAAAAAGGACAGAAATAAAAGTTTCAAGAACGTATACGGTGACACCTCAGTAATACGCTAAGGCAGTCAGAAAGGCAGTGGCTGTTTTCTAAATAGGAGAAATTAAGGTCAACTTTTACAAATTTGGTCATAGTAGTATGGCAATTACCGCTATAGAATGCTCTCGATATGTGAAATACGAAGATATTTTTTTAATTTTTTGAATCCTTCATTTTAGGGCCGAAAAAAATTAAAAAAAAATTGTTAAAAGTAGGTCAATGTTTTAAAGTCAACGCACTTGACCTTCAATGTTTATTTGTCAGAAGTTTTTATAGATGGAGTAATGTGAAAGGACTATTTTAATGCAAAAATACCAAACGATTATTAAAAGAATTGTTTTTCGTTATTGTTTAGATTTTCGTTTTGTAAACAATAACCGATCAAGGTACCTAACGGCAGCTTGCCACTTTTATCATCAATACAACCTGTACATTGTCTCTAATACAAACTAGATAGATTTTAAAATCATAACATTATCGAATGAAATGACAAAAACAAAGGAAAGTGTATCAATCCTTATCAATCCTCGACATAGGCTTGCTTATCAATGTTTTTAATTTCATAGAAGAAATATAAATAATAAACATACGATGTACAAGTAAGAAACAAAAAACATAAAATTAGTGAATCTCCAAAGCAGCTCTCATAATTAAAGTATATTCGACATGTAAAATAATATTCTTTGTTTATAGTAATTCTTTATCTGTAAATCCACGAATCTCTAAAAATTTCAAATGCAAGAAGAAAATTGTATCCAACCAAATATTTAAATTTCCTAACTAGACTGTTCAAATTAGAGAGAGATCATTTGTTGAAATGTCCCATGATTTTTTAATTATTGATGTATTTTATTTATTTCTGTATTTAGCGTTTTGTCTACATATTTAAATGTAATATGATATATGATAAAAAATTCTATTTACATTCCGTTTGTAAATAATCGGTATCGGCAACAACGCCACAAGAAATAGATTCCCACTCTGGCAGCGAACGTAGTGATTGGTTAACACCCCTCTTCCATCTAACGTGGCGGTAAACTTTTTTCAACTAACCGTGTAAAATTCGCTTGCAATATTTTCATTAAATGGAAATTTTGGAAAAATAAAATACCCGTTTCAAACAAGAGTTAGCAAGGGAAATTCCCATTTGTTTTCTGTTTAAAATGATGTCAAATTTATGACGAAAAATTTAAATTTGAAGGCGTAGTTTTTTCCCTTAGTATTTAGAATTTCTTGATTTTTTTTAAATTTGGCAAAATTTTATGGAATATAAGTTAGCATCAGAAACAGCCCTATGTCTTCCCGATCTTTTGAGCTATCGACCTTTGCTTCAAATTGAAAAATGCGAGCGTGATCTTTCCCTCCGTTTTCAATGATATTGGATGTACCGCGTGCGGACCCTTAAGCTTATGATTTTATATTTATAGAGTAGATATATATATATATATAATATGTATGTGTCAAAATATGTTATCTGAATTTGTTGATGTAAAGAGACCAAATTCGTCAATATTTTCATCTAATTCACAAACTTCTACAAGTTTTTATCATAAATTAATTACTAAAAATTTATTTGTATGACTCACCGGCATGGTATAATCAAAGAGATGCGTATTCTACAAGTACAGCTGTTTATACTTGTTTTAATAATTGTTGATCCAGACTGAATCGTATATGTTTCATTTTCTGAAATAATTTTAATTTTTTTGTGAAGTTCTAGTTCTTTATTAACATAATTATAAGCATAATTTGTTAACAAGTTACTATACATAAAGTGAGGGCTGTTTGTTTCAAATCTTTTCAAAGGCGCTTTAAAATACTCATATGCAGCCGTCTGATCTCGTTCTTCTTACATTCCATGATAGAGTAAAAAAAGATTTTCAACAAAGTCAATTAATGAAGAATTCTTGGCAATGACTGATTTTAGTTTTTGGTTGATACTTTCTAACCTGTTGTTAGTTGTATTATTTAAGCTATTTTGTAAAAAAGTTTTATTTAGTGTCCAATCATCTCTTATAGGATGCCACTTAGAATTAAAATACTTTACTACTGCATATGGTAGCTCATCTATTGTATTGTAAAGTTCATTATATTCTTCACCAGTTTGAGAATATAACATTTTCTGAAAAACCTCCTTGGCGGTGTCTCTTTGTCCTGGATTTATGCCCATTTTCTCACAACTCACTTCCCTATGAAAAGTTTTCAAAGAATGGAAAATACAAATTATAACACTGACATTTGGGAAGCTATCTTTTAAAACTTCAAGTAGATCTTTGTCACTCATTATAACACGAGTATTCATCCAAGAGGGTTTGTTTTTCTTAAAATGATGAATAAATCGTTCCATGCTTACTTAATCTTCAGAAACAAGTATAGCAACAGCAACAGTTTCTGACCCCCCATTTGAGTTCTCAACTAAAATTATATAAAATGGCGTTCTAATACTTAGCAATTTGTAAGTGGCATCTACAGCAATAAATTCTGGATATGCTTTCATAGAAGAAATCATTTGTTCCGTTTGGAAAACAACTCCTTTGAATACATCATTTTCCACCAAGATTTTTATTATTTTCACAATTTCGTAGCTCTTGTTGGCACCCGTAACAGAACCATAATATATAGGTTACTTCCATTCCTTTCTTATGCCACAATTCAATTTCAATTTCAAGTAATTTTATTTACAATGTTGGATGGGGTACATTATGTTGGAGTTGCGTTTCTCCTGCAGTGGACCGTTTTAGGCTTGTGCCTCTTCAGTCCAGTGTAGGTTACAGTAGTTTAACAATGTATGATAGCTATATGAGTACAATCTAGTAATATAATTATGAGATAAGAAGACAAATGAAATAAATTAAATAGAATAGAATTTTTAGTTAGACAAAGGTGGAGGTAGAAATGGTGAATAGATGGTTAGAAGAAGCTGGTGGGTGCTTGTCAGTCCTGGGGGATGTTGGACGATCCGGGGGGGTGTTGTTGGCCTTGAAGATTGTTGTCAACGGATGGAGAGGGGTGCTTCGTCCACAAGGTTGAGAAGGTCTGCTGGCATCTCGATGTTGGATTGTTGGGCCGCTTGAATTAGACATACTGGAGGGAATTTGAGTTTTCTTTTGGGCTTTTTCTTGAAGGAGTTTACTAGGCCATGGAGTTGGGGCTGTCTCCAAGGTGTGCGGAGGGTTGCCAGATTATGAGGTGACTGGTTGATGATGGTGCGGATAACGAAGCGTTGTTGAAGGCTTGCTAGTCTGTCGACAATTGGCTGAAGGTTGGTGTTGATGTATACGCTGTTGGAGGGGTGTCTGTAGTGAAGACCATGAATCTTCCTCACGATGCGGCGTTCACATGAGGCGATTTGATTCAGTTGTTTGGAGGTGAGAGTGGAGTATAGAGAAGAGCGGTAGTCGATAATTGGTCTGATGAACGAAGAGTAGGTGTGCTGAAGAGTGCGGGGGCTGCATCCCTGTAGGCGTTCTTTTATCATGGATAGTAGGTGGGCACGATTCCGTATCTTCTTCAGGGTGAGATTGAGGTCTGATTGCCAACCTCCGTACTGGTGGAATTGTACTCCTAGGTAGCATACGGTCTCGTTGGGCCAGAATTGATGGTTCCAGAAGCGTAGAGATGAATTATGGGGGTCAAGGCGTTTTGTTCTACAGAGACTGCTGTTCCTAAAAAGAATTGATTGGAATTTGGAGGGGTTTGGTGTAATTCTCCACTTGGAGGCCCAGGCAGCGAATGCGTCAAGGAGATGTTGGATCTGTCTTCTGGCGAGGGATGCGGTGTGATGGCTGCTCCAGAAGGCTGTGTCGTCCGCAAAAAGGCATATCCTGGTGACTTATGCCACGAAGCATAAATACCTAAAATATATGCAATCTGCCTGCACTGTTCTTTAACTGAATTTATAATACACCTACCTGTGCATGGTCAGCACTAGCTTTGGACTGTCTGAAACCTAAATCTTCAAAACCCTCTACACAGTCCAATTTCTGGTTTTAGCTCCTAAAATATTTTCACAAAAATGTCATCTGTATCGTCATGTAAGGGTAGTGCATACGAGCGAAAAACCATATGAATGTGATATTTGTGCTAAGAAATTTTCACAAAAGTGTAGTTTACAACGTCATGTAAAAGTATATAACGGTGATAAACCATATGAATGTGACACTTGTGGTAAGAAATTTGTACACACGAAAGAGTAGTCTTCAACGTCATGTTAAAGTGCATACTAGTGAAAGACCATACTGTTGCAATATTTGCAAAAAAACATTTGCTCTAAAAGTTGCATTACGAAGGCATTTGAAGCGACATACAAACAAGTGATTGTTTTTTGAGTTATATTTTGGCCTTATTTGTTTATTTGTTAAATAAATAAATATTATTATATTTATTTGTTAAATAAATAAAACGCTAAGAAGTTTATTCAAATTTTTGTTCTTTCTCATAATATTGGAGACCGTTATAACCATGGACTTATAATACATGGACTCCGAATCCGTATGCTAAACAACGGCGGAGTCAGGGTTGCCAGTATTTGTTCGGGTTCTTTGGACTGTATTTCCTCTTTTTTTTGTTTTATTAAAATATACTAATTTAATAATTATATGTATTATCAATGATATTCATTACAATCGTCACAATGGTGGACGACAGACTGCCCCCTGGCTACCCACCTCCCGTGTCTCATGCAAAGACATCTATATAACACTAGATACTGAATTTAGGTGGTGAGGGGTGAAGCCAATATCATTGACAGGCTAGTTAACCTAACTTTTCAACACTTTATAATAATAAAATCTATACAGCATTGCCAACCAGAGAGAAACTCCCCGGTAAAGTCCCTAGAAGGAGGAAGGGGAAATCCTATAAAAACAGGTATTTTCACAGATTTCATCTCAATTATACATTTTATAACAATAAATAATTATTGCAATTCCTATTTAAACTTTGAACAATGTAAAAAATGGTATTTTTATAAATTTACCCACACAATGAGGACCTAGTAAGTATGGCGGCTATAGCTTAACTTTTTTTTACCCCTCCCCCCGTAAATTCAGTATCTAGTGTTATATAGATAACCTTGGTCTCATGCTACATAATTCTACTGTGCATGCAACCAGGCTTACATGAGCCAAGCATGCCGCCCACCTTGAAAGTACCTTGCAGGTACTTTAAACAAACATGAATTTACAAAATAAAACTTCATGATTTTCAGTGAACATTGACCCTTAATCAAATTATTATTCAAACCCCTTTTTTCTATTTTTTGCCAAAACTTAACACATTACTAGTTTTTTAATCAAGGAAAATTGTCTGTTGCAAATGCTTAATTTTAACAGTCTGTTGGTAGAACACAGATACGATTCACTGCTCTCTTCAAGATTCCATTCTGCCACTCGAACAACTCCATCTCTACCAGGATGTGTTTGGATGACTCGACTCAGCGGCTATTTTAGTGATGGTACGTTATCATTTTTTAGGAGCACCAGTGAACCAATTTTAACAATTCGGAGGAATTTTCCTTCCATTTTACCTTGGTTTGCAGGTCCGACAGGTACTCCTTATGCCATTGAGTCCAGAAATGTTGTGCAACCGTTGCCAAAGACCAAGCCGATTTTACGGCACATCACGTCTATCCACCTCGGGTAATGCAGTCAACGACTTGCCAATTGAAAAATGTGCAGTAGTTATAGGAGCGAAATCTTCAGGATTGGACGTTAAAGGGCACAAAGGTCTGGAGTTAAATACTCCTTCAGTTCTAATTAACACAGTATTAAATTCCTAAAAAGTCAACGAAGCATTTCCCACTACCCGTTTAATATGGTATTTTGTGCTTTTTATACCGGCCTCCCATATCCCCCCGAAGTTTGGAGAATTCGCAGGTATAAAGTGCCATTATATTATTTCATTTACTACCTCCCTGGCCAGACATTCCGAATTCGATTTCAAAAATTCTTGTAGGTTTGACAATTCTCGATTCGTCCCTACATAGTTCGACCCATTATCTGAATAAATACGACGGGGTTTTCCTCTCCGATCAACAAATCTACTTAACGCCGAAAGGAATGCCTCAGTTGTTAACTCAGACACCAGTTCAATATGCACTGCATTGGTCGACATGCAAAAAAATAAACAAATGTAACTCTTCTAATTTCGCCCCTCTAGTCTTTTTATCTTTTGTTAACACAGGCCCACCAAAATCTGTACCAACATTAAAAAACGGTGCGGAGTTAGTCACTCTGACCTCGGGTAAATTGCCCATTACATAATTCGTAGTAGTAGGTCTGGCTTTAAAGCAAATCACACATGAATTTACAACCCTTTTACAACTGATCCAGTACTTCTCTCTAAGTGAACACAAAAGTAATTGAACACCACAATGGCCGAGTCTCTCCTCATGCTCACTTTTAATAATCAGATTCGTTAACTTGTGTGATCTCGGTAAAATAATGGAATGTTTCTGATTGGCCGACAGTTAAGAATTTCTCAACCTACCACCTACTTGTATTACGTTATCCTTTAGGAATGGATTTAACCCCAGTATTCCGCATTTCTTGTCTAGATGCCTTCAACGCAATAATCTATTATAATCCCTTGGAAAACATAATATTTGTATATGACCAATTAACAGGAGGGACGCATTCCAAAGGTGTTAATGCACTTCTTACCTTTAACCCTGTTTTCACTTTCAAATTTTTTATAAACCTGATAAGATAGACCAAAACCCTGAGAATGTTTTCAAATTTGGAAAACTTATTTATTAGGAGTACTTGTTTCAACCATTACTGATAATGAGTGTGAGCAACTTTTTTGATCTGGGAGTTCTGATTCCAAATTGATTTCTAATGAACTCCAATAATTACTATCTGTCAGCAACCAATTGGGTTCATACCACCATAGATTTTTATTTTTCAACACGTCAGCAGATTCACCCCGTGACAGTAGGTCTGAAGGATTGTCCCCTGTAACTACATGATCCCATTCATTTATATTTGTTATAGACTGAATTTCGCTAACACGATTTGCCACAAAAGTATTCCATCGACAAGCTTTATTAAAGTTAATTTCAATAGCAGTGCTAGCCCTATTTGCTAGGTTTGCCAACAATACCGCAGCACACAGTTCTAACCGCGGCAACGTTATTTGTTTTATCGGAGCGATCCTAGATTTGGCGCAAAGTAACCTTGATATTATGTCACCGAATGATAGCACGCACCAAACATATAAACATGCTCCATAAGCATCACTAAACCCGTGTAGCTCGATTGTCACATACTGCGGAACTAATACTTGTCTAGGAATATAACTGTTTACGGCATTTAAATCAATCAGAAACCTTGACTACCTTTCATATAATTGATCTGGTACTGGTATATCCCAGTCTAATTTTAGTTTACACAATTCCTGCATAATCATTTTTGCTACAACTATGATTGGTCCCAGTAATCCAAGAGGATCAAATATTTGACAAATTATTGAAAGCATATTTCTTTTTGTAAACGCGCCACTTATTAAAAATTGATCAATTGAATAATGAATACTATCCTTGGTTGAATTCCAGCACACCCCTAGAGTTTTACTGTTTTCATTTTCAGCTACATTTTGCAATCCAACTTCTACATTTGGATCAATCTCAAAACCCTTCGAAATAACCTTATTACTACATTGCCACTTACGTAGTTCAAAACCAGCACTCAACATTACTTTGTCTAATTCTCGTTGAATCGTTATTAATTCATTTTCGGAATCAGCACCGGTTAGTATGTCATCCATATAAAAATATTTCATTATAATTTCACTAATTTTGGGATGTACCTCCTTTATTTTCATGGCTAAATGGAACCACGTTTTTACTGCTAAATACGGTGCAGACGCAGTACCGTATGTTACAGTATTCAAGATATAACATTTTAACGGTTCATTCCGCCAAAATATCTGTTACATTTTGGATATATCAGCAGTCATTGCAAAATTATGCTTTCTGAATCTTAATAATATACAAAAGATATCCTGCTGCAGTTTTGGACCTGTAAATTGAACATCATTTAGCGACTGACCATTACTTGTTTTTCAGGAACCATTAAAAACTACCCTACACTTTGTAGTTAAACTATTTTCCTTCAACACCCCATGATGAGGCAAGAAATAACCTTGATTATCACCACTAATATTCTTAATCTCAGTCATATGATTTAAAGTCCCATGCTCGACATAAACGACATAAACGAACAATATTCTAATTTTAAATGAGGTCTGTTCTCAAACCTTTTTTCTAACATGTGAAAACGACGTAATGCCACCTCTCTTGAATCACCTAATTCAGATACTGAATCTCTAAATAGAATACTAACAATAAATCTACCAAACTCATTCCGGTTAATTGTTTTAATTTAATTGTAACGTCTGTGAGAAAAAGTTTCCACAAAAAAAAATTAGTTCGCTACATGAAGTTACATACAGGTCCAAAAGCCATTCACATGTAATAAGTGGTTTACAGGTAACGGTATAATCAAAGGATCATTTAAATGTACACATTGGTGAGAAACAAATTCAAGTGTGATATTTATGTGATGCAAACTTTTCACAAAACTGTGGGATAAGAGTTCATTTAATAATAGACATCATGATGGAACATTCTCAGTTTAATGTACAAACCCCGGCCCGTAACACTTTTCAAGGAAAATATTTATCTCTGCCAATTTATGCTTTGGTTTGTCATACCTTCTGCTGAATCTTTTTTTAAATTAAGAAATCCCAAAAATATTTAGTTGATTTTGTCATCGCTGTCGTGTCGGTAAATGTGAAGTGGTGCTAACATTAACGAGTGAAATGATGTAGAATTAATCTTATACGTCAAATTCTATCCTAATTTTGTGCCTAAGCAGCCTATTAGTTTATTCTGAACTTTCGGACTTAAATACCTAACAGATCCTCTATGCATTTCCACAGTCTGTTTCATTATACCGTGGAAGTCTGAAAGTAGTCGCGATAACAAGTTCTAGTTGTAATCTTCTCCTAATCAATTTTTACAATATCCTCGAAAGATTAAGCAGTTCTTCGATAACATTAAAGTTATTCGGAATAAACGTTCTAGTACCAATTTACAAAATAAACATTCTAACAAAAACTAACCTATCTCTCTCAACTTCAGCGTTGCCAACATATTTTAACATTTTCTCAAGCACTCATGAGAACATTACAATTTCTACATTTTTAAACGGTAACTTATCTATTATCTACTTCCTGTATCTATGAGGTAAATTTATGATACGTGTTGGCTTGTTATACTACTTAAATTAAGTATTATCGCCAACAGTGGTTGCTGGTGAATAGCTTGTTTGTTAACTTCTTCAGGAACTACTTTTTCTATTCGATTAACTTCCTCTTTGGTACACTACTCAATGGTTTGTTGGTGTCCACGACAAACACAAAATAGCAAATCGTTTTTAATAATGAGATATTATCAAAATTTTCACAACACGACTCTAATTTGAATTTGAAAGTGTCTGACAAAGTTTATTGGATTGCGCCGTCAAATGACATCCTAGAGCACGCTTTTTGGTGTGTGATCCGTTGAACCAGAGTCCTTGACAACCCATATTTGAAAGCTTTTGCCAGTAATAAATTCCTAAGATGAGTACATCTGTATCAGCACTAAGAATAATTATATCGCCATTAGGTGGCATTTTTATTGCGTGGAATATATGGCAAAACATTCTCGCATTTGCTTCTAAGTGATTTGAATTCAGTTCAGTCACCTCAGATAGTTAAGAACCTTGCAGTTTAAAACACTTTGTTGGATCATCGAATCCTCCACAAATATGTATGTCTGACTATCTTCTATTAATTGTACATATGTGACGGCGCTACGGAAAAGAAATCGTACTAAACTGAATTTATTTTCAGTACTTCCAAAAAAAGATTTGCAATCTGTTGGAATTTTTGTTGTATGGCTTGAAATGATGATTTTTTTTGGTAGACTGACCCTTACTTCGTAAACATGACTCCAAAAATTTTATGGATATTTCATCATACCTCTCAAACACAATATCACCCCTTTTTACATGACGTTGTGAGAACAGCAGCTTGATTCTTTTGAAAAATGCCTCTGCAAAACCACCGAATGTACTAAACTTTTTTAGTTGTATTTGATGTACAAGTGCCATACCATCTACTACATAAATTTTCGGAGAATTCAAGGCTAAAATGTTTCGTTGAGAGTTCATTCCACTCTGGTGGGTATTTTCTATTTCACGAGCCATTGCAGATTTCGGAGATTCGACAAATTTATCTTGATCCGGTATCCGGTAGTTTGTATCCTATATGTATTATTAAAAATACTCTATCTAAAATACAGTCCAGTAAGTTCATATAATATTTTTCCTTAAAATTGTTGACCTAAAAGATGATTTAATTTATGATTGTTTCTATTATTCCATCAGATAAAGCTTTTTGAATATGTAAAAAATATGCATATGAATAAGTCGAGCCAAGAAGAAATTTTTCTCAATGATTCTGAAATTCAAAACAATTTTATAACCCAAAGAGTTGAAGATGATAATAATCAATTGAAAAAAAAAATTGTTAACCAAGACGAAATCCAAGCAGAAAAAAGAAAAATTTACTTGGCAGTACAATGATACTAAAACATTAATTAGAAGCTATGGGTTACAT
>JAZBGY010002321.1:0-11609 GCA_037414755.1 Lydus trimaculatus
GAAAAAATACTTGTGTACAGTAAAAGAATGTTCTTGAAAATTCTAATTTCTTTAATTGTAAATTCCCCACGAATCGAATATCGATAAATTATTCGAATTGAATCGATTCATCCAAAACTTGGCATGAATCGATTTAAATCGATAAATCGAATTCACTAAGCACACCTCTACTTTATTGTATTTTAATATTCAGATTGCAAATAAAAACGGGTTGTTAAAAACACGTACCTATATCCAAATTTTCAATTATTTTAATAATGTTCGTATATGATATTAAAGAGAAGTGTGCAGTGGGCGCGGAATAAGAAGTGCAGGAGGGGCGATCGCCCTTCCTAGCCCCCGTATGATTACGCCGTTGATTGTACCGAATTAAGAAAGACTAATTTTATTTTTCCGGAAGCTCTTTGTTATTATTTTACGAGTTTCTTTTATGATTTATAATTCACTATTTATAGCTTTTTTGTAAAACAACAAATAAAACACAAACATAAATAACTAAAATTACTCATCAACTCTGGTATTTTATAATTTCGCACAGATAGAATTTGTCAATGTTTCTATTCTATTTTAGTCAACAGGTAAATTAAATTGGTGCAAAGCATAATAAAATCAGCTGGAATTTTGACTGGACCTCGGACAATAAACGTTTGTAGAGTTCCCAGAGGCGTTTCTATAGTTCCGACCGCCCGTATGCAAGAAAGTTTTTCAAACCAATAGAACTGAATTTTTAATGAAAATTCAATAATTATAATTTTAACAGAAAAATATTAAACTTATACAGTCCAATTTTACAGAAGGTTGAGACTCATGCAGCTTCTGCAGTGGATGATGGGAAGTTTTCTTCTACTATGACTTTGTAAAGTGATGTCAAAACTTTATCACAAGTCTACTGTTTATTCGTAGTTCCGGTCCTACCATCTGGAACTAGAGGCTTGATTTAAAAACCTGAAGATTGGTCTGAGCATGTTCTTCAAGAGGCTGGCCATACGTTTCTTTTCTTCCTATTTTTCTGGTTTTGTTTTTTTGTATTGCAACCCCGAAAGTCTTATGGCGTTTTTATTCACATTCATTTTATTCAAAAATCATAAAATACATCTGATAACCAACAGCTAAACAAAACTTTACATTGATAAATTCCGCATTTGTGCAATAAGAAATACAACTTGATCAACAATATGATCAGTTTTGGCCGCCTGTATTTCATGTACTCCTTGCACACCTTATCAGAAGAAGACAGACTAATTATTTCTGCCAGTAGTAGAAGCGTTCACAAAATCCTTAAAAGTGATTTCAAGAGTAAGCGCCATTTTGCCCAAAGATTGTTGATGCAGAAGCAAACACAGAACAAAAATTATTGGGCTACACGTGCCACTCTGACTCATTTATAAACTTTGGCATTTCGTTCTCATATCTAAAAGAAAATTGGCAAATTTTTAGCTTTTAAAAAAAATAAAATTTATTACGGCCAAGACCTGCAAATTTATACTTCAATAATACAAAAATTGTGCTGGTTTTATTTAAAGAAAAATAAGTCATGGAAAGCCATCAATTTATGGATTATCAACATATATCATTGGCCTTTTAATTTTTTCGACAATTAAAGCTTCATGTGAGCCTGAAATGAGGCATAAATCTGCTGTATTTTGCTGTGCAAATGGAAGGAATGAAACGATACACCTGTTGAAAATAAAATGACACGAAATACGCAGCTTTTTTCGGTTTATAATTACTGTCAAAAAGTCCTCAAACCAATGCCAAGACTAGACACGAAAAAGGACACAATTAGAACGAATTCTAAATGAAAATTCAAATAAAAAACGTGTCAATTTTAACAAAAATCCTTCCTTAATTAACTATAAACAATAAATTTACGAAAAGGAATGTTGGCAATTTTCCGAATTTCGATTAGTTGTTTGTGCTGCTCCTCTTTCACCTTCATCTCACTTTTATGAAAACAAGCTAAAGAAAAATAACATGTCAATGACGCCATCAATGATATTTTTTCCATGTCGACCATATGGTAACGTCACACATTTCTTTTTCCTAATATTTTCCTTTTTGTAACGACATTCCATCGTTATTAATAGATTTGGATTTTTCAGAAATCCACTAACCACGACTATTTACAGTTGTATTGTTTTGGAATTGGGTCGATGGAATGTATTTCAACAAGAATAAAATTGTTAAGTAAATATGCGTCACTATTCTGTTTACATTTTCTTTTAAGATTTGAAATACCTATTGATATTTATATTCATGAGAAAATAGAGTTGCTCGTGACACGGTCAAAAATAAATGTTTATACTTCTGTTGTTGATTGTTTGATTAGAAAAAAAAAGAAATTTGTCAATTTTTCCTGCTGGCATTCCATTCAACAATTGAATTTTTGAAATGTAACACTACTTTTCATTTATGAATGAATCCGTGTGTATTCCATCTATTTTTAAAACTGAAGAAACACGCAAAACGATTGCGCCAACATTCAATTATACATTTTCAAATTTCAGCATCACCATCATCATTATAGCTTGCATCTGCTGAAAAATTACTGAAAAATATGTGTGGAATGCAATGTTTACATTAAAATTTGGCAATGGAATGTTGGATTTTTCGGCGCGCATGTCTGACTTTATTTTGATTCGTTTCTAAAAAGCTTTTTAAACCCGGACAGGTAATAATCTAGCGGGATTCTGTGATGTTCATATGACTCAGTTTGTTTGGCAACGTTTCAGTGGTTTGTTTCTTTAGAATTTTTGACAATTTGAATACTTTCACTACAAAAGGAATCTCGCTAAATTCTCCCTTAAATAGAGAGAAGAACAATTTTTTTTTTAAATCAAATCAATTATCCATCAGTGAAAAGTGCTTGATTAGAATTATGGAAATTCAAGATTTGATTCAAGAAGAAAATAATTTTTCTAAAGGAAACACAGTACAAGAAATTCTCAAGGAGAGTGTTAATGATGAGGAGATCTGTCACAAGTATGTATGCTCTTGAAATTTCTAAAATACATTTTTATAAATAATAATTAGATGACTTTGAAACTGAAAAAGCTACATTGATGCTTGAACAATTTCAAATAATTGCTCCCAGCTTGCATAGAAAAAAAGAAAATAGAACCAACAGGACGACCTGAATTTCTATAAATCGACTAGTACTGAAATATCAAAATTGCCAATGTTTTCGAGAAAAAAAATATAATACGGAAGTGTGCCGAATTTGTCGGCAATAAATTGACAAAAAATTGTCCAGTAAAAACATAAATTACGATTAAAGTTGTTTGAAAAGTCGCTCTAAACCATAAATTATAGAAATTTGCCAATATTAGATTACTAATTCTTGAAATTCTCCAATTTTCAGCTCACATTTATTAACAAAAACATTGAATCAATATTATGGTTGTGTTGCTGAATTAACCGAAAATTTAATTTTATGTCAAGCATCTGTTGTTAATCAAAATCTATTGAATGGATTCAATATAACATGTGTAATAAATGTTGCACCAGAATTACCAAATCCACCATTAAATTCCGATATCATTTATCATAAAATACCAATTTTTGATAATGCAAATTCCAAGATTTATGGTTACTTTGATGAAACTGCTGATTTAATACAAAAGGTAAGACTTTCGTTTTCATTGTTTATCATCAATTCTCTAGAATTTATTAATCAAGAAAGGTAAACGACAGTATATTTCAAGGATAATCTATAATTCAAAAGTATTTGAAAATTGTTGATATTTTCTAGCGATATTTTTAAAATTTTCCAAAACCAGTGTTGTGTACATTTTCAGAGTTCCTATTGTTGTTTTTTTCAATGACGTTATAACTCAACCTACACTTACAATATTGTAAAAAAAGAAATAGTAGGAAAATGTCATAAATCAAACGGATCATTGTTCGATTTTCTGAATTTAACCTTATCGTCTTTTCTTCAATTATAAAATTTTATTAAAGAAGACTGCAAATAGGCCTGTTAAAATTCCAACGTTTCAAAAATAGATCATGCAATATGAATCATATAAGTTTAGAGGTAATAAAGTTGCTGTCTAGGTATATGTTGCTATTTTTATAGTTGCAACATTCCTCTAAAATCACATGATCTATCATCTACAGATTTGAGATCATATAAAGTGAACTTTTTGCAACAAGGGTTGGAATTGTTGTCTTTTTCTTTTGAGAAAAAAAAAACAAATTACGCAGCAATACCTTTATTAGTTTTGGATAAAAGCCCAAATTGACGTCTACATTGTAGACAAATTCCACAATACTTGCTTTGTTGTTTGTTTTTTTTTATAAGAAAATTGCATTAATTTTCTAAAAGAAAGGACCATACATGCTATGATTAATGATCTGGCATTTAGCCATTACTACACCTGGTACTGGATTGCAATTAAGGCTGTCTTTCTAGAAGACTAAACTGTATATTTCATAACAAGGCATCTTGTCAAACAGAATAATCCATTTAAAATAATATACGAAGAAATATACATGAAAATTAATTATATTTACAGATTGCAAATTCCGGTGGTCGTTGTCTTGTTTATTGCGTTGCCGGTGTTAGTCGTTCAACAACAATATGTTTAGCTTATTTAATGAAACAACAACAATTAACATTATTAGAGGCGTATAATTTTGTGAAGAATCGCCGATCGAAAATCAAACCAAATTGTAGTTTTTTTAAACAATTAATTGATTATGAAAAGAATCTTTTCGGTAGTAATACAATTAAAATGGTATTTAATGAAATGGTACAAATGGATATACCCGATGTTTATGATGCTGAATATCATTTTGTTTATCAATTAAATAAACAACGACGAGACTAAAATGGGAGATATTAGTTATTAGACAAGTTTTGTGTGAGTTTGAAGCATCATATTGATGTTTGTATTCAACTCTTTGTTACTTAAGGGACCAAATTCATGTAGTTTTAGATAAATAAACAATTCTGTATAAACTATTTTTATTTCTATCAACTAGCTGGTTTGCTTACCTTTATTTTTGCAAAATTATTTGACCAACACTAGAATGAAAACAAAAGTGATAAATCGAGACAAGCACTGACGTGTCTGCCTTTCTGGTGCCAAGGAGTCATAAGTCCGTCTTGATTCGTGTCCAACGTACGTAAACAAATTGAACTGAAGCTAGCAAAAATACCAACATTTAGGACTAAATCTATGGAATAAAAACAAAATCTCATAGAAATTGATTTATTTCTAATTTTATAGAAATTGTTCTATCTATATCACAATTGATCAAATATTTTCTCGAAATGATCCCTTTTAATCCGAACTATCTAGAGAACTTGATGAAGTTCGATGGCTTCTTAGTAACTAAAAATAAACATTTTGGTGATAATCTAATCGTCAATGATAACTAATCAATACTGTTACTAGGAATTTTTAGACTGATTCATTGTCTATTGTTGTTATAATTTTTCTGGATAACTAACAGAATTGGTTGATTTCAAACAAAATAATTCAAATACTGCCAGCGAAAATAAACAGACATGAATTTTAAATAAAAATAAATGAAACGTAACACTGTAATGGCTGTTATGTTTGAAGTAATTTTGGTGGATGCGCCGGGGATATTTATCGTTAAATCCAATTTGAATCAGTCGATTTTTTTTTAGTTAACAAAAGTTAAACATCCGGTTCAAATGATTTATTCTCTTGTCCTACTTTTTTCTGTTCCATTGGTGTATCTATATCCTTATCATCACTAATAGCCCATGGTTGTAGTTCACCAGATACGAAAATTCCATAAAACAACCAAATAAATAAATACCACTAGTGATGTAAAAAAATATTTTTTTTTTTTTTTAAATAATTTCGATTAAAAGCAAATAAAAATAAATTAAATATATTACAGGTGTTGTGACAATATATCCGGATATAATCGGGCTTATAATTCCCGGCAATGTACCGAAAGTATTTCCAAAACCCATTAAAATGCTGGCATGTTGCGGTGCTATATCTAAATAATTGACGCTAAAATTAATAGAATTTGGAAGTACTTCAAAGTGAATTTTTTGCTTTTTGAGAAACAAGAATTTTTACCTGAAACCTGCCCAAGCGAATGCTCCAATTCATACAGCTAATGTTAAACAAATCATTGAACCTGTTGGTGATAACCAGAAAGCAGCACCGAACATTAAAACTGTCTGTCCCAAGAATGCACCACAATTAAATGTACGTTGTACTTGTGTTGTTGTTAGATAAATAATTTTTTCTACGTAACCAATCGGCCAATCTTCCCGAAAATTGCATCATTATCGACATTGCTAAATATGGTAGAGTTGACATGTAGCCAGTTTTGGCCAAATCAAAATCCAGTGTGTCTAAAATGTATTTTGTTGTTTTTATTTTAATAAAAAAAATAAAAATAAAGCTGAATTTGATGAAAATCCCCAATTTTTACTAAAATCCGACGTCACAATAGCCCAAACTAGTAATGATGTTAAAATAGCTTTCCATGGATGTTTAATTGCTTTATTATGATCAACATTCCCTAAAGAATTCTCAACATATTCACGTTCTTCTTTGCTAATGTAACGATCTTTGGCTGGTGTTTCAGCGACAATAATCCACCAAAGTAAAAACCAAATCAATCCAATAGTACCAAAACAATAGAAAATACTCTGCCAGCCTAAGGATTCAGCTAAATATGCACAAACAAGCATTGAAACAACCGTTCCAACCCAACATAACTGCCTGAAAATGCTAAAGTTGCAAGACTTGTACGTTCTAATGGTGGTGCCCAACGTGCCTATATTGCATTAATACACGGATAAGTGACTCCCTAATTTGAAAATGCTGTTTTAATAAAAACCTACATATAGATAGAATTCGGAAAATACCTCAAAAACTCATTCAATAATTCGAACAACTATAAGTAGATAAACATTTGTAATTGCCAACCATGGTGTTATTAAGGTAAATGCAGCTGTCACAGCTATATCAGCACCGAATACTCGCCGCCACCCAACCGCCCAAAAGTTGGGTTGTTACTAGCAGTGCAAGGGGTTGTCTGTGGCCAATATCTTGTCGTGCAAGAGCACAATAGCTCGGCGGTCACTGTATTCGCTTATAGTTTATTAAGATGACGATAGCGATTGGTTATCTTTTCGACTAAACTGAGCTTCTTTTATTTCTTGATGTGAAACTGCGTATCGCTTGTTATTAATAAAATTACAGCGATCAGTGCTTGTCTTCATCAACTCACTCAATAGCCATGATTTGGGCACAAACATCTACACTCTTAAGCCCTATCCACACTATCGTGTTATATTCTTATATGGGAAATGCATAAGCCTATTCACACTGTCGGTACCGCTCCAGCACCGGTCCAGTCTCGCTCCAATACCGATCCATCAGAAACTATATTTGACCGGCACGAAACTGGCACTGGCTCGGCATGGACCGATAGTGTGAACAGGCTTCGTTTCAATCTCGGTTCGTCCCCGCATAGTGGGGATATGTTTACGATGGACAATAACAATTTATATCAAACCGACCGGGAGCAGGTGCCAACTCATAGGTTCGGAGCCATTCTGTAGGCTAGCCAAGACCAACAGAAGGCTAGGTAATCTGTGCGTGGAAATAGAGCAGGAAAATGCTCCACTGGAGACAATGTCCAGGAATGAGACAGGCAAAAAAGTTTACTGACTATTTGCCTCAGAATACTATAAAGCTTCTCGAACTAAGACTGGTCACGGGAGTTTGAACTGAGCACTGCCCAGTGGGATACCATCTCAAAAAACTCGATATAGTGGACAGTAACAGATGTCCGAACACATATGCAAATGTGACGCCTTGGCCCACATAAGACTCGCCTACCTAGGCAATGTGACTGTATCACTTGCTGACGTAGCAAAGAAGTTCCTAGAGAGATAGTTAGCTTTGCTAGAAAGATGTCTTTCCTCGGATATCAATAGATGGAGGCTTAAGAACAACAGATCAGCCATAGTCACAGTTCAGGAAGGTTATAATGGCCAAACGACCCTTACGCCCCTTTCACATTATCCGGTTTTCACCGTACGGCGAAAAACCGTACGGCGAAAATCCGAATAAACAACAAATTGACGCCCCTTTCACACTATACGATTTTTTGACGTGACAATTTGTCAGAAGGTCAGTTTATACAGTTTTTCACTAGGTGTGCTGGTATAATGAATCGTGAACAAATGTGTGCACTATGGTTATATAAAAAATTATTTAGAAATTGCTGTCTAAAACCATGGTAACTTCAAGTGAAACAAATGTCACATGTCTCTAACCAATGCTGCCGTACGGCGAAAAACCGTATAATGTGAAAGCTTCCATTTGATTACATACGCCACTAAGCTTACGGCGGCTATCCGGTCGCCGTCGATTGCAGTGGCAATAGACGGTTGCTATACGGTTTTTTGCCGTGACCGGATAATGTGAACGGGGCTATTTAGTTGTTCAGATAACTAAAAATATTTCGCCGTACGGTTTTTCGCCGTACGGTCAAAACCGGATAATGTGAAAGGAGCGTTATAATCTAATTTAATCTAACTACAAGAAAACCTGGATTATCGCGGTTTGTAATTTGGTATCAGAAATTCAATTATTGCGCTTCAAATTCGAATTATCGCCATTTTAATAGATTTGAAAAACGAAGTAACCCGTATTATCAATGACTTAACTGCGATTACCGCAATACTCTCCGTGGCAACAATAACCGCAATACACCTGTAATTTTTTTTTCAGCGTTAGATGAAACACTCTGTATTTCTGTATAGTTACAGTTACAAGATAATTTCGTATTATTGAGTTTGTTGTGTGTTATCGGAAATTTTCTAAATTTACCATAAACAACATCCGGTTTGATTAGATTCAAATTAATTCCTGCCATATTGTAAGGATTCAATTTCCTTTCTTCACTTTGTTTAATCATTAATTCTTCTAATGTAACAAATCCAGTAACATTATCACTACATGGTTTCAATGGTTTCCTAGTAGTACTAGGTACATGAAAATCACTAATATTACATAAACTTGGATTACTTGCATGTATATAATTTAATGGTTTTGTTTTTGGTAATTTATTCTTATTATTATTATTATTTGTTTCTGTATCTTTAAAATTATCAACTGTTGAATTTGGTACACTAACATTTTGTTGTATTTCTGGTATATCATTTTTTGGTGTAAATTGTGCTGTTGGTAATGAATGTTTTGTATTATTACTTGATTTATTAAAAGAACATTTACGATCTAAACTTGTACTACCATGATTTGTTGTTGTTGTTGTTGTTGCTGTTGATGATGTTGTTGTTGTCTAAACAGTTTTTTTCGATGATGTAAATTTTTTTACTGAACCAAATTTACGTAATGAATCATTATTATTTTTCTCTTATTGTATTATTCTACTTTTATCATCTTGATCATTTATATCATCATCATCATCATCAGTCTCTGAATATAATGTATTATCATTTAATTTTGATGAATCTGAATGCATTGTTGCTGCTGTTATCATTTCAATCCATAGATTTGATGTTTCTTGATCATCAGCAGAAAAATAGAATACTGTACCAGTATTATAGACTTTGAAAGCGTTGGATTGAGATTTCACCTATTATGAAATATTATATCCTGTATGTTTAAACGAAAAATTTGATTTTTTACTGACAAGAAAAGGGACACAACTGACCCTCTCCGATTTTGATAAAACTTTGCATACAGGTAGAGCATCAAAAAATAAAGGCTACATTTTTTTTTAGCTGCCCATATTCACATTAAGGGGGTGAAATTGGTCCTTGAAATTACCCCCTAAAAATAGTTTTTTCGCTGTATCTCGAAAACCAAGCAAGATATCGAATTCAATCAAAAACTGAAATATTACCCACAGTCAGTACTATAATACCACCCAGCAAACAATACCCTTCTATCTTGCGGGAATAGAAAAACATGTGGGGGTTAATACTTTTTTGCCTCCCCTGGTAATATTTTTTGGAAATTCAAGTTGTTCTTTACAGATTCATAAACCTCATTGAAAAACTAAAGTTACCTGTTTTTGGATTTTTCGATCCAATGCTTCTAAATTAAAAAATCAGGGCAAGCAAGTAAGACAGAGAGGCATTGCGTATACTATTTTATGTGATAGAGAAGGACACAGTACAATTGCAGGGCGGCTTAAAGCTGTAAAATGTAAGAGATTGTGCATGCTCTGTATTCATAGTATAGAAAAGGAGTTTACTTTTGAGAAGTGTTTTGGAGTACATAAAATGATTCTTTTACTGATTTTAATGAAAATGCTTTTTAAAAATTTAGTATATATCAAAGTGTAGCAACAAAAACCGTCCTTCAGAAATAAAAATTCATAAAAAAAAAATGTATTAACACACGTTTGGTAAGAAAATTAAAAATCTCATTTATTAAACAATACATACATAGAAAAAGTAATAATTAAACGTTATTCAAGATCAGAATCGCTGAAAGTTGTATCGTCTTCTAAGTCGGAGGAAGCTTCTTCATTATTTTTTTTTGTTATTGCAAAAATATCCTCAATTTTTAAAGGTGTCTGGTCTCCATCGAAACCTTTTGATTTCAAATGGCCATTCGTCCATATTTTTTTCAGTTGTTACCATTGGTATTAAAGTTGTATTAACAGTTTCAACAATTGGTATACCTAATTCATATTTTGCTTCATTTAATGGTAAAGATTCTTGATTTGGTTTTCCTAAAATGAATTTTTAGTTAAAATTATTAGAAAATTTGTTTTTTTTTGAAAAATTTACCATTAACGGATTCTCATCACCTGTTAAATCATATGCAGGTGTACTATGACTTTTATCTAATTTACCACGGATTTCCGTCGTGGAATTTCTAGGTAGTACGGCTGGTGGGATTTTCTTGATTACAGACTCAGGTTTCTGTGGTAAATTTGGTGGTTTTTTGATTTGTGATCGTGGGAATATTTTTGGTTTATTGATTGTTGTTGTTGTTGTATTAGTAGTAGTGTCAGAGTTTGCCAGGTCCGTATTGAAAAGAAATAATACAATTTTCAAATTTTGTGAGATATTCAATTTTTCAATACTTATTTTAATAAATAAATATGGTGTATTTTATCTGACTAAAGAATTTTATAATTTTAAAATACACTTATGCAGTTGTCAATAATTTTAATAAAGGGCCTCAAATATACCAGTACGGTCTCTAATTCTACTTGCTTCTACCTGCCTATCATAAATCTCAATATCTGGCCCTTTACGGACATCGGTAGTAAGTACTCGCCCGAGACAAGCCAAATATCTCTGAAGAAACTATATTTATGTACGCGTATCGGAAGTTATACTTCTTTGGTCTTTTATTCAAAATAAAAATTCATACAAGGACCTAGTACAGGGTGTCTTATTTTCGATGGTATTTCAGGTAAACTCCTATAAGCAGTGATCGGAGAAAATAACTTATGGCATATTCTCGAGCTACTTTTTTATGACTAATCAGATGGTAGAATCAGATTTTCGAGATGTTCTTTTGTTTTTGAGTTATTAAAGTTTTTTGACTTTTCCACTATTTTGAAGATGCTCTGTATCTTGCATATTTTTGAAAAAATTGGAAAAATTCTCA
>JAZBGY010002323.1:0-11595 GCA_037414755.1 Lydus trimaculatus
TACTGAAATTGTTGCTCGAAAATTGTGAACAATTTCACTACCGATGTTGTAGTACGCATAATTTTCGTCGCGCCCGTCGCGAATTTGCTTGGGACTTCAGATCACGGATGAGACGCTTGCAGTACCATGGAATACTGATACAACAGACAGCTCCCACAATACACTCTTTGAGTTTTTCGAAGTGCGAAGTACAATTGATCCACGAAAAGTCAAGATTCTCGCTAAGAATAATTGAGAATTTCTCCCGAATCTTCGTATCCTGCAATGTGGATGATATTATTTTTTCTATAAGAGTCACCCCATGACCAACCGTAGTAACTAACTTTTCTGAGGGATAAGTTAGTTTCGACTGATCATGAGAAGACTCCTTGAGCAGAATATATGCATTGCACGGAAGAGGAGAATCGGCAGTGAGGATGGTAGTGCATTTTTCGCAATTATTCTTAGCGAGAATCTTTTGAGCGATGCTTCCTTTCACATAAGCAACTGAAAGGGTCTCCATACTGCCAACTGAAACAGCATTTGCTATTTCAGCAACAATATGGTCACCATTTCCGATACTTATGCTTGGGATTTCATCCTCAACCAACGCTGTATTTCGCTCTTCTACAACGTTGAAAAAATTTTGCAAGTTACATAAAACTTCCATATCGTCTTCTTCGCAATTGGTCCCATGCAACCGCTCGCGTAGAAGACCACTCATGATATGGACTTTTAGGGAACCTGCAAATTGTTGTACTGTGGGATTGTTGTTGTTGCCACATCCTGAACGAATTGCCCCAAACAAATTCTCAAGCGGGTCTTGATTTAAATTCCTTAATCTAAGTTGAACTACTCCACGTTCCTGTACCGCAAGCCAGACACCCTTCATTGCTCCAATGGTTATTAACCATCCATCCTACAGAAAATATAACGTATTGGTTAAAATACTTTAATAACGTGCATACACTATGAGATACTATATATTTATTTGAAATAAAACCATACCTGAGAAGGGGGTCGGCGAGTAGCACCCACGAATGTCCAGTTACGTATGCATTCCGTACACTCATCCCAAAACTTGACATGCCGAGATTCTGGTGTTAACATTACCCTCAAACTATTGGGCAGGCTTGGAGCTGCAGGACCACTTCCATTAAAACTGTCAAATAAATCATTTATCATCATGACAAATGTGGAAGTGGCCACAGCATTTGATGGTAAAGTGGCTAAAAAAAAATAAATTATTAAGCTGTACTATATTTATTAAGTGGAAAAATTATTTACCTGTACTCACGAGTGTTTCAATAAAACAAGCTACAGATCTACTCATTATTTGAGCTGCTAATGATACCTTCATTTTAGAAAAAAATTTGGGGGCAATATGTTGATCTGTCAGCTTGTATAGCACTTCAAAGCCTGCCCTTTGCCTCTTGTCGATTTGATAAACATTTTTTATATGATCCCACCGTGCTGTGAGATTTAGTTTGTTGCCGCCAATGGTTGAAGGGAAGGTTATTGGGCATTTAAGTAATAAATTTCGGGTACATTTAAGGAGGTGGGGAGGATCGAAGATGGTGAATATTTTCACATCCCCGTGGAGAAAATAGGGACGGGAGACGGACTAACCCATCCTTCGCAACGCACTGACATTCGCTGCACCCATGTCACAAATTGTGGCAACAACTCTTGCACCGACGTGGTGCAGTGAGTCAATTACATCACGAACAATGGGCTCTAATTCCTCGGAACACATACTCCCATGAGTAAAGTAGTACGCAACGGGTTGCTTCCACTTACTCACAACACCTTGGGCCATGAAGACCAAGGCATGATTGGCAATATTGCCTCTCCTACCCCGGCCTCCAAGGTCAACAATGCCTTCGACTCTATCCAAAGAGGAATTGTACTGGACATGCTCCCTTATGGACATTTCATCAAACACAAGGGAGCATATGCGGTCTTCCTCTTTGAATCGAGCGAGACACATACCAAGATGATGGAATAGATGTTCGTTTATCCCTGGAGAGAAGGGAATTTGACTCAGAAGGCGGTTCAACGTGGTAGGAGAAGGCAAGGCAAGATACCTTCTGAGTAAGGCATAGGACCGGGGACTTTTTTTCAGGAGGGCAGTGGAAAGGAGTTTTTCCTCCAAGGTCCATCTTCTCCCTTTTGGAAGGCGTTTTGCTGATTTCATTTGGGAGATCATTAATAAGGTTGTAGTTTTCGGCATGTTTTTGAATATTTTAGTTGTTAGTTGCTCCCATTCTCCATTTAAAAGCAGATTTATTTGGTCTTTATATTTTTTACACGTGGTTTTTAACGTTTTGAGATGCTTTTTTTTGTTTTTGATAATTTTCATCAATCGTTTTCTTTTAGAACCTGTGGAGGGGGTCGTGATAGGAGATACAGGAATGTTTGATGTTGATGGAATTTCAGGATAGGTGGGGAGTGACTGGGGTGTGACAGGATTGGGAATTGCATTTCGGTTCAAGGAACGGCTATTAGGAAAGGTATATGAATTTTGGGAAAAGTGACGACAACAGATTTTTTTATTTTTGTAAAACGGCAAGTCCTGCTGTACAACACCAAGTGCGGCTATCCATATTAGAAGCCTAAAAAATAATTATTATCTCAGTATAATGTCATTCTAAAATTCTCTCGTTAGTATTAAAGAAGCAAATTAATATATTTTATCAATCTAAAATTGATATAACATTATAATACATACAGGTAGGCATACCAATACGATCATAAGTAGAAAATTCGATAAATTATCTTTACTAATTTGTCTGTTGAAGATATTAATTAATATTTTTATTTTGTCTAAGTAACTATTTTTGTTAGCCCTGAACGAGTCTTACATTACAATTAATTAAATAAAGACGAAACTGTTGGCAAAAACATAATTCTATTTTTTACATCCTGTCTTAATCTTAATACCTAAAAATCGATTAATTTGAGGACACCAATTAAATTTTGAAAAATAATTATAGGTTTTCTACAGGAAATCCAAGATTCTACCATAAAATTTTGCAAAAATGCTGCCAACCTGAAATTTCATCAGTGTCTAACATTTTTCTTCTGTGGGAAGAAACCTGTACGCATTGTTTATATTGTTGATGTATATGTATTGTTGGTGGTATTTTATAAAAAAAAAAAACAACTTCAAATTATCGTGTTTTATAGGTTATACATATACATATACTGTTCTGTCGAGTATATCTGAGCTTGTAGTGCTTTGCTGATCTTTTTATTAAATTTAATGAAACTGTGGTGGTTTAGACAATATGATTAGTGAATTATAATGTTGTGTATATTTTAATTTAAAATGTTTTAGAAAACTAATATGTTGCGATAATGCAGTAGCCCAAATCACTGCATTTGGCTCCTCCGATAGAGGTAATTGTAAAAACATATTTATGTTTATTTCTTTATGACATCGTATTTTTAGGTAACAGCAAAGTGCTTAGGGCTGAGTATTGTCTCACTTACTAAATACAAAAATGGACTTTCCAAAATGAGATATACCACCCTTAAAATATCAAACCATTAAAAAATCCAATCAAGATCTTGATATAAATATAAAACAGTTTTAGACAAACCAGTAAATTCATATTTACAGTTAAAAACCTTGTATGGTCTTCCACAGAAGCCAAGTAACTTTACGATTCTATGTATATTTAACAAAACGATAATCAAAAATCAATTTTAAAATCATTTAGATTTCTTTTATACTAAAACCTCTTAAAGGTTATCACTAATTGCAAGTACTGTTGATTTAAAACAGATATAATTAGGTGGAAAAATGTCTGTTATTAATGTTGAAAATCAATGTTCCCACTAATAATTTATAATTGGTTTTAGGTTACATTTAAGACCATGTCTATGATCATGTACTCTAATTATCATTTATCAATACAGAAATAACGTGATAATCTGTCAACGGAGGCTCTGATATTGTTGAGTTTTGGTAATTTTGTGTCTTATCAATGTTATAATGGTTTTATATTGTGTTCAAACTTATATCGAGTAATAAGAGCACCCCTAAATTACGACCAGGGTCGTAGTCAGAACAAAGAAGTCAACGTGTGACGCTTATTTCAATTAAAATTCAATAATTTACATGTGTAAACACAATGTCATCAACATGCATTCTTATTGTATTATTATGATACAAGAATTTTTCAATATCTTGTAAAATTTAAGTACGGTACTGGCGATCCTATAATGCATTAATAATGGAAAGCCCACATATCGGGACGGCTATCTGTTTTGAAACTAAACATTTTGGTTAACTTTTTAGATAATTGCTTTTGCTTGAGAAATTTAATTATGAAAATTACTAAAACAATTTTATTCTTTATAATTAGGTGTTTGGCATTGTGTTTCGTTTAAAACGTATCAGTCGCAGGTGTATGTCTTTTTAGATTATCATATTTGTCATTAAGATTCAAGATTGATATTTGAAAGAAAAAATCAAAAAAAGTATGGATGGCTATGATTATATAGTAGTAAATATGTTCATATGATCGATGTTTCAGATTTTAGGGTTGTAAACGTGATATTGTTGATATTTTTCGTACTAATAATACATGTTTGGCATATAATAAGTAAGGTATTCTAAATAATGGTAGAAATAAATACAGCTATAAAAGTAATTTTTTTTTTTTATGTGATGCATAAAAAGTATGGATAGAAACAATAGGACTAGATAGGAATGTGAACAATAATTAGGAAAGAGATACATGCCTGGTAGGATTTGCGGAAAAACAACACTTTTATTTTGTGACATATTTGGATTGTATTTGTTATTTATTTATTTCGTTTTATTAGTTTTTTTTTTAATAAATTATCAGTTACGAAAAGCAGTGTGAAATTTTCAAACAAATTTTTCACCTGAACTGTCGCGACATCTGAATTGAATTATGGGAATTATTTTCGATGGAAGCGCCGTCTGAATTGAATTATTGTAATTAGTTTCGATGGGAGCGCCGTCTGAATTGAATTATCGTAATTATTTTCGATGGAAGCGCCGTCTGGATTGAATTATGGTAACTATTTTCGATGGTCGCGCCATCTGAATCGAATCTATGATGAAGGTAGACAAAAAGCGCTATAAAGTGAAATCCCCCTGACAATGCGACAACCGGTATTATATTAACCGTGGGAACAGTCAGCATCATACTTTAACTGGTGGGCAAACAACCGCGATTCAGAATAATATTAGAGATAACGCTTGAAGTTAGGTTATCAGAGTTTTGTATCTGACGAACTGTAACTCCGTCGGCCCCCGGGGCGGAGTATTTCCAATTCAACTTCGACTTAGCAACGTCCTCACGTGTAATAGGAAAATCAATATCAAATTGATCACCTTCTAGAGCAGGGGTGGGCAAATATTTTGATAGTCGGGCCACATTGCAGATGAAAATTTGACCTCGAGCCAAACAGTTTTTTTTCTAATTTTAAGTATAGTTTTTGCTAAGGATGTCAATTAATGAATTTTAAAACCAACATTTTTGAATCAAAATATCTATTTATCAAGTAATTTGAATAAAAAAATTGAAAAGAAAATTTTTAAACATTAATATCAGATAATTATCAAACTGTACAATTATCATACAAAGGTGTTATTAAAAGTGTTACCACTATCATCTATGCTTAATAGGTTGAGTCACAAACAGTCACAAAAAACATGAAAAACAAATGCTGGCAACACTGTGGTGATTTACATAAACTATTAATTTGACAGAACGTCTTCTTAGATTGTCAATTTCTTAGATCAAATATCTCACTTCATTAAACATAAACAAGTAATATGAAAGAAAGATAAGTTATGTTTTATGAAGAAAAAGGTAACTACAATAAAATATGTATGCTGAAATGAAAACAAATCTTCCAATAATATTAAATTGATCAGATTACAAAAACTGTTCTAATGACATTTGCGTTTTGACATATTATAATTTTCATAACCAACATTCAGTAATTTTTGAAAAAAAAATGACATAAAACAATAAACAATAAAATGAATGAAAATTAAAAAAAATAATTTTAATAACATAAATTTTAATGACTAAAGTGAAATTTTTTAGCATCACCAATAATTTTTTGAAAGTGTGGTGAAAATTTTGTGGTTGAAATTCTTAACACTGCTTTTAAATGTTCATCACTAATACAGGATCTGAACGGATTTTTATTAAAATTCATTAATGAAAATGTTTGCTCACAAATGTACGTTGATCCAAAAATAACGAACATTTTTTTGGCTAAAGTTTTTAAATTAGAAAATTTATCAGAGTCCAAAGATTTATAAAAGGAGCATATTTCTTCACTTCTATATAAGTCTTTTAAATTATTATTGCACTGTAAGTCTATGATTTCCAGGTGAAATTCACTTGGTATTTTTTCAATGTCTACAGAAAATGGTTCATGCACAATCGACAACAGATTTTCTATTTTACCGAAATCCGCAAATCTCCTAGAATACTCTTCGCTTAATTTAGTAATGATATCCAAATATTTAGTCAATTTATTCGTGGAAATATTCAATGTTTTTACTGTTGGAAAATGATCTAATCGTTCTTGTGATAGTTGTTTCTTAAATAAATTAAGTTTTAACTGAAATGCCTTTACATTCGTGAATAAGTTGTGTGCATATTTATTATTTCCCTGCAACGCTTCGTTGAGGACATTTAAATGTGTAATTATATCGAGTGCAAAAGCAAAATCACAAAGCCAGTTATGGTCTTTAAGTTCTGGAAAATCGGATATGTTTTTCATCTCTAAAAATAGATTTATTTCATTTTTCAATTCCCATATCCGACGCATAACTTTTCCCAAACTTAGCCAACGAATGTGGCTGTGATAAAGGACATCTGTATACTCGGAATCGAGATCCTGGAGAAAGCTAGTAAATTGTCTATGATTCAAACCCCTTGATCGAATAAAATTAACTAACTTAACAATACGAGATGTAACATGTTCAACCTGTAGCACATTTTTACATAAAGCCTGCTGATGTAAAATACAGTGAATTGTAATTAGTTCCTTATCACTTTCCTCACTAATTTAGTCCTTCATTTTCTTCAGAACTCCCGAATGTTTGCCGTTTAAACTTGGTGCTCCATCAGTAGTCACACTCACGAGTTTATTCCATGGTAATTTATATTTGATTAAGCAATTCTCTACTTGTTCAAAAATATCATTTCCAGTTGTTTGATCCTTCATAGATTCCATTGATAAAAGTTCTTCGATTATGTCAAAATCAGGGGTACATGCTCTTATAAAAATTAATAATTGAGCTGTATCCTTCAGATCCGTACTCTCATCGAGAGCTATTGAATACGATGTTATCGATTGTAGTTTTGCCAATAGTTGCATATTCAGATCATCACCAATACATTCAATTCTACGTGTTATTGTCCGTCGAGATAAACTTACAGCCTGTAATTTATTTTTAATATTCGGACTTACAATATCAGCAGCTGCAATCATGCATTCCTTAATATATTCACCATCAGAGAATGGTTTATTTTTCTTTGCAATTATATGGGCAATCACATAACTCGCTTTTGTAGCATCTTCTTCTTCCTTAGTCATCCGCGTAAATGTATTTTGTTGCAAGGATAAATTCTGAGCTAATTTATCTGCTGCTTTCGATCGAGCTTCCGAATTTAATTCGGAGTTATATCCTTTATGTTTGGAATTGAAATGTCTTTTAATATTATATTCTTTTAACACTGCAACACTATCGTGGCAGATAAGACAAATAGCTTTATTGTTAACGTTAGTAAAAAAGTATTTTGTTTTCCATTCTTTGTTGAAAACACGGTTTTCCACATCGACCTTTCTTCTCTTATTCATTTTGGATGTATTATTTATTGTAAATTTTTTTAAATAATTATAATAATTAATTCTGTTTTATTAGTATGTAATTACGACTTTTTCAACACGAATCAGAAACAACACTTTAATTTGATAAACATTCAAAAGGCAGTTGTGTTTTGAAGATCAAAGTTTTAATATAGATATGTTAACGTGACAAAACCAACGAACAAAGTGATAAGCAAAACTAACTTACTATTGTTATAAAAAGAAAATGTTATGCTTTCAGGAAATTTCTTTTGTCAGTTAAGTTCATTTTCGCAGAAAGCATGGCATCAATATGAAATAAATCATATAGTAAGCAAGTCGATCAAACGTTACTTGGAATTGCAACAATAAGTTACAACGGACAAAAAGCCGCTGTTTTTTTATAACTTTTGAGAAAATTAGTTCAGACTCTTCGAATTGAAAAATATGTTAAGCAAATACATCAGTTTCAGTTTCATTATTTCTTTAGTGTTTTACGATGCATGCAGCCTCAGTAGATCTGTATCTGCTTTTATTTCGTTTAATTTTCGGCGAATTGATTGCGGAAAGATATTTCTCCAAATTAAAATTAATATAAAATAATTTGCGTTCTACTATATCGCAGGAGAAAATGGCGGCTTTAGATTTAAGTTATTTTGTTTATTTATGCAATAATGTGATATAATAAGTATAATAACTAATAAAATTGTGCGACTATTATACATACTGTAATTGTTCAATTATCATAATTATATTTTCGAATAGGAGGCGCTGAAAAGAGCGGTTGCCTGGGAGAAAATTTTGGCTCCCACCGGCCCTGATAATGTGTATAAGTATTGCTTAATATTTTATCTAAAAATTTTTATGCACCAATTTATGTTAGACAAAAACTAATATTTGTGTTTTTAATAATAATATATACAATGCTTCATGGGCCAGACAAAATTCTACCGCGGGCCGGCCGCCATTTGCCCAGGCCTGTTCTAGAGTAAATGGTTCGTCATCGGATGGGGAGGGTGCCTCAAACAATGCATTTCAAACATCGCCATTGAGGGGGGTGACCGTGCCACTGTTCATCGGACGGCCGGATAAAATTATATCAGTTAACATGCAACGACTCTTTTAGTATAGATCCTGGGCCTTCTTGAAGTTGTCGGCTCTCAGAACCCGCCCAGAAAGGCCCTCTCCTTATACCGGCGCTGGTTTGTTACTTATGGAACCAACGGAGCTACCACTAGAGTGTCTCTGAAAGTCACTTCCAGGGTTGCTACACTTACAAGGGAATTATTCGAACTCGAACACGAATAATCAAACGAAATTTTTTGAATAAGTCAATTTGAGGGTGCTAACTACTGTAATGATATTCATTCGCCCGTAAAATTACGTTTCTGTCCAATTTTCAAGATTGAAAATCTCTTATTTTTTTTTAAATTTGCGCGCAAATTCTCTAACGAGGTAAGTGCTAGTACCTCTTCAGTAAATCTAGTACAAATTTTTTTTGTAAATCAAACGGAAAAAGCCCCTAAAATCACTTAACAGTCCGGTAGTTAGCAACAAAAAGCCCCTAAAATCACTTTACGGTCCGGTAGTTAGCAACAAAAAGTCCCTAAAATCACTTGACAGTTCGGCGGTTGGCAACAATAAATTTTTCAATTTTTAAATTATTCCACCATCTAGTAAAATCTTACCAAATCTAGTACAATAATTTCCCCAAATTTAGTACTAAACATTTTTGTCTTGTAGCAACACTGGTCACCGGTCACTTCCAATGATCTGTTAATATAACATTAGATGAGGCGTAGAAAGAGAGGTGTTGAAATGACCATGCGAAGAAGATGGCTATAGTCGATCAGCTGATGACGGGCAAAACATCCTAACGTGTACCTATATGTTATGTATAATGGGTTCAAAACTCTAATGTTTCTACTTTAAATCGTTGATTTGGATCGATCTTTTTCACAAAGGATGTTAATTAGTAAGTAGCTAGTAATAAAATAATAAATCAAAAAAACAGGACTGACAAATTAGTCATCTGTTTGGGTATTTCTTATTACAGAAATTCAATTTTTCAAAACAATATTAAATTCTCCAATTTTCAAGCAGTCCGTCGAAAATATTCACATTTACCTGTTATGAGAAATACCCAAACAGATGGTTAAATTGTCGCTCTGTTTTTTTTTATTTATTTTTTTATTGTTAATAATTAACTGCTTACAAATTAACATCCATTCTGAAAAAGACCGATCCAAATTGGAGACATTAGAGTTTTGGATCGACTATACTTGAGGTATTAGGGATTTTTTCCAATTTTGGATTCCAATATTATTTGTCGGTTATTTAATTTTTTGTACTCAAACCCATCCGATTTCAAAAGATTATGTAATCACGCTGCTGAATAATGTTTTTCAAAGGAGGCATAAGTGTTTTTCGTAAGTTATCTAATGTAGGTACGTCATTATTTTTGTACCCATTGTAAGTAATTTCTCGTATCTCTTCAATATTAATGGTGTTCAATATTTTACTCACACCCTTATCACATTTTGGTTTTCGTTCGAAATTTTTACCACTTTCAGCTAAATCTATTGTACGCCAAACGATTGTTGCGGGTACTTCTGTTTATGTAACAGTTTTCCTAATAGCACTTGTATTGTCTAAATCGCAATCTATTGTTCTCAAGTTGCGATATACTTTGAAAACAATAATCCTCGCATCTTGCAAAGTTTTTTGAGCAGCCAGGTTCATTTTTGTTGCTGACTCCAACTTCCATACATTCTTCAGTTCTCGTAAAAAGAAAAGATAGAGAAGGTTTAATTAAACCCTCTCGATGTGTCACATATCTATGTAAAACTGCTGAAAATATTTTCCGGTCAACTTCTGAATTTAACAGTAATATTATTATTAAACTTATGTGTGTTGCGAAGAGTTGCATTAATTAATCTTGATCAATTATTTTCTGAACATATACTTAGATCAAAACCCCTTGAATAACCATTTACTCTAGTTAATTTATTTGATATTTAAATTTTATTTTGATATAAGGGTTCATCATACTAATAAATCTCTACATGAAATCAAATCAATGATATATTTTGAGTTCAAATTTGATACCAAATATTTTGATTGTAATTATTTTTATGTTTTATATTATAAATGTGTTAAATATATTGTGTTTCAAAAAAATTAATAAAATATGTATATGAAAAATTAATAATTCTATGAAAAAACAAACAAAATAAAGTGAATTCCATATCTTCTCTGTACTTTTCAAATATAATCTTGCCTTATGTCACGTGGTCTCATTGTAGATATCTTTGTCGAATACATATGTCTCGCGCATCTCCCCTCTTTCTCACATGTCTATATCAATCTTGCACACGTTGAAATGTTCCAACGCTCCATCACAAGCGTCTGTAGCGGGTTGCTGCGTGTATTGTTTTAGTGGGCCGAATTAATTACTAAAAGTAGCCTGCTTTACCAAGATTTATTTATTTTTTACACTTACGTCTGTACAGCTCAACGTTCTACTTAAGAGAGGGAGAGCGTGTCCACAGCGTGGGTGTTAAGAGCGCGTGTACTATAGTTTCTACACGCCATCGCGTTTATGCGTTAGGCAACCCAATTTACTTTTCTCAACACCTGTCGGTGCTGCCACACACTCCCCCGCCAGTGGCGGAGCCACGAATACCATTTGATTGCTATTATTATCAATTTACATTAAATTTGGTATTTGAAAAGAAATACAAAGTTAAAACATACGTACAA
>JAZBGY010002324.1:0-11595 GCA_037414755.1 Lydus trimaculatus
ATTTAAATGTTTTGATAGCGCATTAGTAAACTTTACAACAATTACGTACTTATTGAAAAAAAAAACAAATAAAAATACAAACACAGAAGTTAGTTTATACAGACTGTCCATCAATAAACGTATCCTAGTAAAATATTACGTTAAACGCTCCATGAACGCGATGGCGAGGATACCGTTCGCTCAAAAACTTGACGTAAATTGAGTCACAGAAGCAGAAGAGAAAACGGGATCAGGTTCCAAAAGATTTCCATATTCTATTTCGCATACAAAAAATCTAGTTGACGCTACTTGGAATTCGCGTCCATGGAGAGCTTAGTGTATTTATTCGTCGTTAAACACGATAGAAATTTCTACTTTGTACCAAAAGAGAACTAATTGTTTTACAAAAATTACCACCTGTCATCTTTTCACTCAAACTTAGCTTTAATAAGTCTAGCTTTAGATTAGGGTAAGTACTTAATCTTACGAAATACTTCATAAACTGTCTTTCTTCCAAGAAACAAAATATTCTTTTGATACGCTAAATAGAAGACAGTCTGTATACAACTCATTTTGTTGGAAGTTGCAACGATATTATTGTGTAATCAAAAAATAATAGAGAGTAAACACGCTAGAACCGTTACGCTAGTGTTAACGTTACTGTTAATACTGCGGAAAACTCTCTATTTTCTATTTGACGATTTTAACGTAAATTGACTAGAATAATTGACGAAAACTATACAGAAAAAAAAACAAGTGATTATAATCTATCATCTTTTATCGAATTAGTTTTTTTCTCATTTATTTTACGTTTTTCCTTCAATTCCATATGTTTTTCCATCATTTCATTCTTTTTATTATCAATTTTCTCTTCATTCTTCGTCCTATCAATCCACCATTTCTTATCTTTCCGTTGTTCTTCACCATCATCATTTTGACATAATTTCTCATATTTCGTTTGTTTCGTTTTACCCAATAATGGTACTGATTCCAATTGGGTAACAATTTTTTGGGCACATCTAGAATTCGATTTTAATTAGAAATAAGTTAATCATTTTAAATTAAAATTTTACCTAATTCTAGTCGAAGCTGGTGGTGTATTATGACTAGGACTAGAACTAGGTAGTTCACGGATTGGTGGTAAACGATTGATATTCCCCTTTTCCGGATGGCAATATTCTTGTAAACGCATCTTCATCGAATGCTGTTGGGAACGACGTATAGCTCCTGTTGCTGGTTGTCTAGGATAAGCACCCATACAATGGCCACCACAACATGATGATGAAGATGTAGACGATGATGATGATGGATGTCGTATACTACCGTCGGAAGAACAAGATGTGGAAGATATAGATGAACCACCACTACTAACACTGTACAAACTATCTGATTGTGGTACCGATGATGAACGGGAATTAACTGAATATCCACTAGCTGAAGATGGCAATATCGGACCAGTCTATTAAATCAAACTTTTCCAATTAAAATAACAGAAAAAAAATACAAAACAAAAGCTTACTTTTAATCGTAGAATTTTCGCACGACAGATAACGCAACGCAACGGTAATAAACGTTGTGATACGGCAATTTGTATTGTTTTCACGAAACATTTCCGGCAGACAACTTGATGGCCACAAGGGGCTGTTTGCATTGTTGCTTTTGCGTTGATACAAATCACACACTTGAATATAAACAACAACAACAACAAAAAAAATGATTTTTAATAAAACAACAGAAACGATCCTAAACGCAGAAATTTACCTCTTCTTCTTGACATGTCGCCAATTCCGGTTCGCTCTCCTCTAATTTACTTAACAGCTTATCCTGCAAAATTCACATCTTATTAATAATTGAAGAGACAAATAGGCATAGGATGATATAGGTATAAAGACAAATTATTCAAGGATTTAATCGAACCCAATATATTGCAAAGAGTTCGATTACAATCTGTAATAATGACGTCATTTACTGCCAGATCGGTAATACAATGACGTCATATTAATCGTATTGTAAAATTATAGAATTGCCAAAAACTATGGTCCATATATCGAACGATTAGAGTTATTCAGGACAGTCTGTATATTTGGCGCATCCACCATTTTGTTATTCCTATTTTAAAATTCAATATGCACATAAACTGACATATCTACCGATTTGTACTCACAAAAAGACAACAAAATTATTGTCTTCCGATAAACAATCGTAAGAAAATCTACAAACACTTGCTAGTATTTTTGAAGGAGCGCACATCGATGAATTGCGTGCTTTATAATTTTGTTATCGAAATTAATTAGATTTTTAAGTGGAATTTTGATAATAATGATAAGAATACATCATATCAAATGGTCATTCATCATGAACATTATAGACCTCTCTATCTATCTCACTCAATACATTTAAATTATATCAATTAGAAAAAGATGAAGATTGTGGTTTTGTGGTCGGATTTTACGAATTTTTATAACCAAGACTGTATATGAAGGTTGAAGGTTTTGTTTATTTTTATTATTATTTGTAAATACATCATTTATATTAAAAAGCGTTAAATTGTTTAATTAAAATTTGTTCTAAATTTACACACAATTTTTATTTAGATAGGACCGTATTAGGAATTTTGCAATTTTTGCTAGAAACTTATTATAATCATCATTATTATTATTATTATTATTAGTAAATATGTATGTGCATCTTCGATTTGGCTACGCATCGTTGTTTTCTTACATAAGGTGGGCCTTTTGACGTTTTATGCTGAGGCTTACGTCCAGCTCGAGCTTACAAAGAGCTTCTCTAGGCAACCCAGTAGTTGTTGTTTTTCAGTACTTTTGATGTGAAACTCTGGCAACTTTATTATGTGTAGTCTGTATAAAAGGGATAGATTGACATCCAAATACAACTGTATAAATTTTAGCCTGAATAACCTGGCCTTGTTTCAGAAAAAGCAGGCATTCGAGGCTTCTTTATCTGCCTATGCTCGACACAGTTCGTGAGCATGTGTTTCCAGAAAAGCCTTTACCTACAAATTTTGATATTTCTTAACGTTCAGCATTATGGGTATCGTGTGGTAGACTTACAGGAGAATCGTTATCGATAATTTGCAACATAGGGGTAACGTAATTTCTCAAAAAGGTTTACAAGCAATAATCGTTACTTTCCTCTACTTCATAAGATATTAGCTTGAACTAAAAAAAAACTGAAGTTCTTACAGCAATTGTTTAAATTCTTGCACAAGATTTTGGCACAACAATTTGATCAAAAAACAATTACCTTACTTTTCATCACAGAATTCACGTGACAACACAACATTATTAGATCATCTTTAAATAGAACCTTGATTTACTCTCCTCTAAGCATTACTTAAAATATCACCAAATCTTGTCCTTATAATTTTACATCTCAACAAACACATATTAATCATAAAGGTCATCTGAAAGTGCTAAATTTCGACCTCGATAGATGTAACCTTTTAGGAACTAAAATGCGACAAAAAAAAAGAATAACAAACGCCCTTGTATAAATTTTAATATATCTTTATTAAATTATTGGGTGATAATACAGTACAATATTACTTAGTAATGTTGCATAAGATTCAACCGCCAAATTCCAATGTTAAAACATTAATAAATTGATGGTAAATATACGAGTTAATATTGGAAGGAACAACAATGGAAATCCGACTGACATTGACCCCCTAAACTATCCCCCAAAAACCATTTGTAGATATTTACATTATTTTCCTCAATTATTTATCGAAAAAATAGCAATAATAATAGTTTAGTTTTGTCATTCGTGTTGTTAACATATGGAATTTATATTCGAAACCGAATTTTATTTAAAAAATCCACGAAATTATATTTAGTTTAACATAGAAACGATTGTATTGAAATGATAATTACAACCAGTTCCGTTATATTCATTTAGATTGCTTTATTGTATAATCACAATTGTGTTGTGACAATAATGTATAGAACTTACCATTCGAATTGATTAATTAGTTTGTTATTAATTAACGTATTAAACAAATCAAAAATTATGAATATAGTGATGCAGATTTTCGGTTTAGCTTTAAATTTCATAACAACACCTTTAGCGATGCCCAACTGTGGTTCTATTCTACTAAAAATGGGTAAGACAATCCTTGTTTTTGTTAAAACATTTACAACAATAATAAAACAACTACCATCTTCTCGAGACACTATCGAATAATTAATTTTTAACCCAGAAAAATCTGATAAATTAACGAATTGACAAGAATTTACCGTTCAACAGGTGGTAAATACACTAGAAACAACAACATTATTTCACCCTTTTATGTCTGTATGATAAATTTTTACAATTTAATTAATCTGTAATTGCATTTTAATGGAATTTTGTGCACGACATCATCTTTATCGGTAAAATTCACCATCGATTTGAACTGTAATTAATGAGACAACAATATTTTTAATTAAATTCAATTTTCCGGTATTCATATACAGGTGAGAATGAGTTGAAAACAGCACTGGCCCCTAGAGGCAACTGTTTGAATTGTTGTCCAATTCGATTAGACGTTGATATACGTTATGTTCTCTACAACAAACAACATCAACTGAATGGTCAACAAATCAATATAAATCGACCGGAATTAGCTGAAAAATATGGTTTGATACGGAATATATCAACAATAATTTTTATACATGGATTCACGGAATCATCGCCCGGACAAAGTGGACGAGCTATAATCGATGGTATTTTTGGTGGATGCGCTACGGTGGTTTCTCCAATTTTTAACAATTATCTATAATTACAGCGTATTTAAATCGTCCAGAAAACTATAATATTATTCTGTTAGATTGGTCTGAAATGGGTACATTTCCTTGGTATACATCGGCTGTAAGAAATGTGAAATATGTTGCTGAAAGTTTAAAGAATTTCTTAGAAATTTTTAACGATAACGGTCAGATTCCCATCGAAAATGTCCATGTGATTGGATTCAGTTTAGGGGCACATATTGCAGGATTCGCTGGTAAACATTTAAGGAATAATTTAAGAATCCGACGAATTACAGCCCTAGATCCAGCATATCCTGAATATTCATTAAGAGGTCAATATTATCCAAACTTATCAACTAAATAACATTAATAAATTTCAATATTTAGATACTTCGAAACGTTTAACGAAAACTGATGCTGACTTCGTTGATGTTATCCATACTGATAGTGGTGTACTTGGTTTACCGATACCAATAGGACATGCTGATTTCTATCCAAATGGTGGTAAATCATTACAACCCGGTTGTCAGCCGAGTTATCTTGCACAAATTCGGCTACTCAATCAAATTTGTAAAAAAAAAAATTACGTCGATTAATTTCCATCAATCTTTATAATTGAATTGTTTTATATAGTTGGTTGTAGTCATGTTAGAGCTTGGCGACTTTATGAAGAATCAGTACGTAATCCGAAAACTTTCCCAGCTACGAAATGTCGACAATGGCGTGGTCCGAATAAAACTTGTAATTTCACACAGGATGCCTTGATGGGTTATAATTGCTCAACGTAATCAAATCGATAATTACAAAAAAAAAAATAACAAATTACTATTATTTTTGTTTGTGTTTTGTAGAAATGCAAGAGGACAATTCTATTTAATTACCGGACATACAGCACCGTTTGGAAAGAGCATTAAAGAACAATTGTGAAAATTCCAAAAATCTCGCCATTTTAGTGGACGATGTAGTGGTAAATGACACCCTCAACACAGTACGGTTTCTTTTTACACGATAGATGCAGTACCGTGCAAACAAGTCTAAAAAGAGTCTGTAGAAATCGTGCAATCGTGTGAAAAAAGACCGCGCAGAAAGAGACTTAAAAACATTAGCTATTATATCATTTTGTTAATTAATTAAGTTTTTAAATGTAATTCTGTTAATAATGATAACAATATATCATTTCCAATGGAGTTTCATCATGAAAATTATACAACAGACATCTGTCTCTCACTCTATAAATTTGGATTACGTAAGTCAAAAAAAAGAAGAGATAAAAACAGTCTTTTGTTTCTTTCAGTTTTTGTTCTTTCCACTAATTACGCTCATTTTTCATAATTAAAACGCCACAAAATTTACGAATTCCTATTCGTTAATGATTTTTATGTAATTTTGATCGTAGCGTTAAATTATTCAATTCAAATTTCAATCGTAGACATACTTGCTATTTAGACAGGACAGTATTAAAGATTTTCTAATCAGTAAAAAGGAACACCTTCAATTATGATCATTATTACCACAACTACCTTGTGTTGTGGTAATAGAATCGATTATGTAATATTGTCGATTTATTACTGTTTTATAACTTTAATAATGACCTTGCCCGGATTGATGGTTGAATAGCGTGGGACTTGTAGTATCTGTTCTTTGATTAACACATTCTTACAAAGGGTATATTGGCGAATATTCGATAATTTTCAATTTAAGACCCCATCCGAAATGTTTTTCGTAAACACGTACGTTGGTAGGACTGGTACAGTGAAAAGGAAGAACGTCCCATTGTTAAAATAAATTTTACTTACAATTTTATTGTTTAAATGTTGCAATTCACGTTCAGTTAATCGTCTTTTTGCATTCTCCTTTCTTCTACGTTTGTATTGATTATATTTGTAGAACAAGTACATTCCAGGTAATGCTAATACAATGAATGGCTTCATTAATGGATTCTTCATCGGTCCTTGTGGCATTTTCTACAACCATAATTTAAAAACAAAACAAAAAAACTAATTAGGGATTTCATGTTAATAATGTTGGTATTCATTGACATCTATCATGTTGCTATTGTGTGTATTAAGCTTAATCTCTAAGCATGCAAGCACACTATATCGAGATACAATCAAACATTAATTAAATTATAGTAATTTTGTTTCATTAAAGTTGGTAATAAGTTGATTCATTGATTCTGTATTCTTTTAAAAATTACTTGAAATTATTGATTCTATAAGCAATCTTTCTAGGTTGAATTTTTTCGTCTTATCAATATACGAATTTTTATCAAACATGCCAACATTAGATGGATATTTGGATGGAAAATTGCGTGATTCTTTACAATGAGATCATCAAAATTAACTACCCTATTATTATTATCATCATCCATTAAAATTTAGTTATATTTTTATTTTTATTTATTGTTGGCAATAGTGAATTATATTGTGATTCCCCTAATTAACAACAATTTCATATTGATTGTTGTTTAATTGTTATAAAATAGAACAAAACAATAGTTTTGATGTAACTTCCTGTTAAAGGAAATTGTCCTGAATGGCGCTTTCATTTCATTCCACTACAGAAAATGGCAACAATTTGCAAAACACATCACAGTCCTAACTATGATTGAGCAATTGTTCAACTATACATACCTTATATTGTTGTTATTCTATTGTTTCTTATAATGATTATCCACAATTTAGTAAAAACCAAAAAAATCAAGTTCGTTTCTTTATTGTTGTTGTTTTAGATTTGGCACAATTAAGGGGTGGTTGTTGTTGCCAAAATGGCGACAGAAATATCCCTATAAAAAGGTGCGTAAAAGACGGATATACGTATTGTCGTACACATTGCCGCCAAGTCTCTTATTTATATCACGGTACGCCCACTTATGAACGTTCGCGATATCTTTTCAACCCACCGAAAAATCCCAGTATCTTGACGTCGGCGTCGCGACGTTCGCAAACACACACTGCGACGGTATTGTGTTCGATTAGGCAAAACATACGACAAGAGACATGCGCGGGTTGCGTACACTTGCACACCTGCACAACTGTATAAAATACAGACTGTATATACATAAACACACACACACATTTATATAAAACTACCCTTATAATTTTCACCACCATATAAGGAAAGGAAAATAAATTGAGTTTGCACAACGTTGATTCTTTTCATTTACAATGCAAATATACGCGCTGTTCGATTGATTGTGGATGATGAAAGGGTAGTAAAAGTGGCTACATTCGTTTTGTTAATATGTACAAAGGAGCGTCTATAGATGCACAACATCGATTTTATCTATTGAATAGCAACGAAAAGGTCACCGGCCAAGATTACGTGGATGATATTAAAAAGAAATCTTCATTCATTGTTTCGAAATAATACAGAAAAAATCCACCCCATTTCACCAACAAATCTCCCAACGGAACTAACCAGATATATTCATATTTATACATCAGCATGTGTTGTTGTTTTAACATCATCATACACAACAATCCCCACAGGATAAATTCGATGCGATACCGAGTTCTCCCTATAGTGATAGGGGAGTAATGACGTCATCACGATTCGTTATGACGTCATACATCCAAATATACACCCGTATTGATTAAAATGTATTCGAAAAATTACAAAAAAAATTAATTAAATAAAATTAACCATTTTTTTACAAGAAAAAAGAGGGAGTGCGCTGCGGACAGGATTCGAACCTGTGCGGGTAGAACCCAATGGATTTCAAGTCCATCTCCTTAACCACTCGGACACCGCAGCTTGCTTCCAAAGTTGCTTCTATCAGCTAATTAGTCACATAATATTATTATTATTATTTATATTAATTATAGGAAAATAATGAACATTATTAATTATAGAAGAAGTGAAGGACAGTTTATTGACATTTCTCTCATTAAAAAAATATATCTATAGTAGATATAATGAGAAAAAATGGACGGTCATTAACTTTATTTATACAAATTTAACATGACAAGTTTAATTTTTATCACATAGTTCATTGTTAAAGCAAAATAATAATAATAATAATAAATACAACAATAAAAGAATATCAATATAAATAGATTAAAAGGGTATACAGAAAATACTAAAGCCGGTCCTGTCCAATTAACCTACTTATCTACATACAGTTATAGAACGTCCCAATGAAAACTACCCATTTTTGGTAATTGACATGACGTTGTTAATTGTTTATTTTAGAAAACGTAATTGGGAAAACAAGTAACCTACACGTACAAAAAGTGTGGAGAGAGGCAGGAAAGAAAAAACAAGTATATAGAAAGAGTGTGGGTTTCGAATATAGAGACGAATTTTGCCAAAAATTACCTCGCATTTTCTATAAACATTTGATTGTTGTTAAATATTATAGTTAAAATGCCGTTAGTATTTCCGCTAAACAAAAGCCGAATCGTACACAAATACGCAATACAAAGTAGTCTTTGGCGGGTAATAAACAAATCGTAATATATATATAGTAGGCCATGATTATTGTGTTTTTTTTTTAGATTATTTTAACAATTATTTAGTATTTTGTTATTAACATAGAGCTGGTTATTCCTGTTTTTCTTTTTTTCCCCATCTTCACCCAACTATGTCTCCAATTCTATCTAATCTATTATACTTGTCAGGTAGTTATGATGATTTTGAAATCTGACCGGTACAAAGTAATAAATCGTGTAGTCCTAGCCCTATACTGGCTCCCTAATAATACTGACAACCATAATAATAGTAATAATAATGGTAATAATAGTAAAAATACCCTCATCCTTCTCCTTCTCCATCTATTCTTGTATATGTAGTCTCTAATCTATCTCTCCTTCTTAGGATTTTTTATCATTTATTATTATTATAAATTTTTTTGAAAGACACAATAGTGGGGATAATCTGAAATCTCTTTCTCTCTCTCTCTCTTTATAGATATATTTAAAAGATAGAGATAGAAATAATAACAAACGAAATACGATATTGAAACCGAGTTACAATCAAACAGAGTATGTTTTGGAGGGACTGCGGTCGCATTATGTTTTCACTGTGTTTGCAACAAACAGCTGTTTAGTGCACGTTTTTAATTATTGTGAAAGTTGATTGATTAAAAAAAAAATGACAGAAAACCGACGAAATTAATGTCATTTAATTGAATTTTTGCAAAAAATTTTGGTGAAAATGTTAGTGGCTACACCATATAGAGATTTTGATGCACCACCACGAATTATATCGGAAATAAGAAAAAATTGTGCCGATTTGATACCATTACACAATTTCAAACCAAGACTTACAGGTAAGATAGATTTTTTACAATCCTTTTAGTAGGGGTTGATTTCTTTATATGTATACAACCGTTATACAAAAGTAGGCGGTGGTATTTTTGAAATTAGCGCCTAAAAACCACAAATTTGCGTCTATTTATAGCTCCAAATACTAGATAAATATCGTTTTTTGTTTTGTTTTAAATTAAATAAATAAATTTAAATCTCGTATTGTTGTTGTTATTATGATTGTTGTAACAATAAGGTGCGGCATGTTTCTTTAATTTTCTTCTCCATACTTGTTACTATTCACACATCTTTATAAACATTATATGAATAATTTATTAGAAAATAAAAGGAAAATCTATGAAATTGAATTGAAATACGAATTTTTTTCTTTGTAAGTTCCTTGTCCCATAAAAATACATTTAAAGAAAATATTAATTATAGAATTAAACAATTGAATATCGTGATTAGATCAAATTTTCAGTGCCAACTATATGTTGGTGTTTGTTTTTTTTTCACGAAGAAAAATTAGAAACAGACAACAAATTGATAAAATAATAGAAATGATAAAGATAGATGAGATGTCTTGGGTAATTTGATGAGAAATAAAGGTAGGTTTCAAGGATTTACGTCAATATATTGATGATGATGATGGGTCATGGAATAATAATAAATAGCAAAATTATACCACCCAGATTGTATTATCAGAATAATAATGATAATATTGTGAAATATTCAATACAAAACAGTTGTTGTTGGATTTATCTTTAAGTTATAGACATGATCGTTTGCAAAATTATTTATTATCAATAATAATCAACAGTGTATATCCTTGTTGTTGTTGTTGCTGTAGGATGAAAGTACGATGTGAATTGACCTTAAATTTGCAAAACAAAAGCGGAAGTTATTATTATTTTCCTTTTTTTTTTTTTTAATATGAAATTAATAATGTTTTGTGAAAGATCTAGAGTGTTATGACCAAAAATTCAAACAACATGATGAACATCAAACACTAATTGTTTATGTTTGATAATAAATAATTACCATCAAGGATATAATGGAGTTTAATTTGTTGTTTCACAGATTCCCAATTATAAATTACTTTGTCTTTATAATATTTAATTTTATGTTGTATATATGAGTCATAATCAAATACTTATGGTGGCTTCACATGATCTAGTTCTTTCTTTATTATTTAATTTTTTTATTTATCTATAATAGATAGTAGGTACAAGACGTTATCAATATTGTTATCAAAATAGAGGGGAAAAAAGTACATAATTGTGTAGTTTTTTCAATAATAAAACAATTTAAAAAGATAAAGAGACACACCTATATACCTATATTATGTGGGGAATTGTTTTTTGAAAAGAACGGATAACAATGTTTGTCATGTTCTAAAATCCTAGATAAATCATGAGATACTTTTGAAGAAGTGGATGCAGAATAATAAAAAATAGGATCAAAATAGATAATTTACTAATAGGTGGGCACACACGAGCGGACTTTTTAAAGGATCTGGTCCGATGAATCAGATCCCACGATCCGCCAAGGACTCGATCCGCCGGACCAGATCCTTTACGGTGCCCACTAACGGAGAACTGATAAATCTGGCGGATCAG
>JAZBGY010002325.1:0-10504 GCA_037414755.1 Lydus trimaculatus
ACTTTGATACAGTAACCGGCAAAATGGCTGCCCCCATGCCGTTCCATCAATATTGGGTGCGCAGTGGTCGAAGCGTATTCTCCCTACCTCCATATCTCTGGGTTAAGTACAAAAAAGTTTGGTTATGGAAAATTTAAGTAAATCTCACCTAATATTCTGTTCTAAACAATTCATTTCTAAATCTTTCCTATTATCTAAATATAAATTCGATCTATTTCCCATTGAATTAAAACTAGATAGATTCTGTGATGATGAATCACTAATATTATTATTATTATTATTATGATTTAAATAAAATTTATTAGTGATCGGTGTACAAGGAAGACTATAACTATGATCATATGGTAAATCATCAATATTATATGATGATGATGAATCTTGTGTTGTTACAGGTGGTAGACTTTTATACGTATCATCATCACTGGTAGTTAAACCATCACCACCGCCATTTTCATTAATTGATTGTAGACTAGAAAATGGCGGATCTTCCGCCATTTTATTATTATCATCATCATTGCCGCCATTTTGATACAACCGACCATTTTGTATTGTTTTTGTATCTTGACATAATTTTTGTAAAACATCATTTTGATCAAATTGATGAATTGGTGGTGACATTTCAATAACAATTTCTGTTTTATTTGATTGTATTGGATATGGATTTTGTGGACTTGCTGCTGATTTATAATCAGATGTTAATAATGGCCATTTTGTATCTAAATTAATTTCATTTTCAATTTGTAAAAATTTCGGTTTTTTCCGCAAATGTAATTTAAATCGTTTAAATATCAAATAATCAATAATTATCTGTTCAATAAATATACTAATTAGAAAATTAATTAAAACATAAATTAATAGAATTAAACGAAAATTAAAATCATCAGGTAGAATTAATTCGAAATAATCAATTAAAAATTTAGCTGGATTTAATGTTAAATAAATTGAAAATAATGTTGTTAATATTGCTGATATAATTAAACCGTAATTTGTAAAGATATTCTTACGATATGGTGCACCTTTTGAAAAAACAATTGCTAAAATTATATATTGAAAACTTGATACTGAAAATATTGTAAAATTTTCAATACAAGCAACATCTTCATTACCACCATCATCATCATCATCATGATGTTCAAATTGTTGATACCATGGTTGTAATTTTAAATGATAAAAAACACCAATTTGTACACCAATCACCAATAACATTTGTAATAATAATGATAATATTGGACTAAAATTAATTAAACTACTTAATGGTGTTTGTTTAACTAATTTACCAGGATATGTTTCTGTACGTCCAAAAAAAAATGCAAATATCGATATTATAAATAAATCAATATATAAAAATTCCATATCAGTTAAATTTGAATCAATACTATATAATATTAATACACTAACAAATTGACATAAACTATATGCTGCCATATATTTAAATATACCAAATGATGTTACTAATGCAGCACGTCCCTCTTTTATTATATCTAATACACATGTTATATTTGGATTTTTTGATGTAAATGGGCTAGCAACACTTGATTCAGCTTCTGATAATGATATACCTGTATGGGCTGCTTTTAATGCACCACAATCATTTGCACCATCACCACACATTGCTAGAATAACGAAATTTTTGTTTAAAATTAACGTCATATGTAGATCATATTCAATTTGAATTTAGCGCGCCATCTTTAATACCAACATTAATTTAACGAATTTTATAAGTTGGTAATAGTTTCAACTAAATTCATAATGGCGTCTATTCTAAACTTTATTACAACAATAAATTGATGAAAATTGCAATTTTTTGTTGAAAAATCATCAAATTAACACGTATTTTTGTAATTATATCGATGAAATTAAATAAAAATACGAATTTTGTTAATAATTTAAAAAAAAATAACAGCGCCCTCTAGTTTCTAATAGCTTTAACAATTAAGTTACTTGTTTTGAATCATCAAAATAAAGTAAGTAATTTGATGAAAATAGTCAGAAAATTATGGAATTTTCCAAACTGATCAAATATTGCCGTATTTCTATCTGTAATCAGTGATAATACTTGAAAAATTATATAAAATAATCCTCTGCTAAATAACAGCGCCCCCAAACGACCATTTGTAGTACTATTATAAAAACAGTGGTCACTGAGACCAAATTGTTTGATTGAAAAAATTGCGAATAAACTAATAAAATCTAGAATTTTTAAAAATTATTAATCAAAGAACCATAATCTCCAATTAAATACTGAAAATAATATCAAAATTTATCGAAAAGATAAGTTTGAAAATCATTTTGTATAGTTGATAGAAGCGCCCTCTAACACTGATTTGAACAATTACGAAAATTGGACTTTCCGCACACTTAACGTTAACATTAACCAGTTAAACGGCTATGTCGATTATAACCGTCATGCACAAAGTGCATTCGTAACGCTTATGACGGATATATACGTTGTTAGTGCCAGCATGAAACGCGCTTTGTAGTCAAGGTCAATCTGTTCAACGGTCGATATTAACCAAAATTAACGAAATATACACAACTCAACCATGTTTAAATCTTAAAATTATAAATATGAGTGTTAGGACTATGAAAACAACCATAGGATGACTTTTTCTCAATAAAAAAATTTGACAGATATTGGTAGATTAGCTTTAAAAAAGACCCCCTAAGTAAGAAGAAACTTAACATGATCAAAACTAATTTATTTAACAACAAAAAATTACAATGAATGAAAGTGGCAACGTTGCAAATGTCAAATAAACAGCAAAAGTGTTAACGTCAGTTGACATGGTTGCTATGGTATTGCATTCCAAACAAATCAAGGCCATCCACATAACCTCACTTGATAAAGTTGATTTGTTTGAAACCCAATGCCATAGCAACACTATCAACTGATGTCATCACTTTCGCAGTCTACGCAAAATTTATATCAAAGATACCCTCTAGATAGAAATAAAAAGGTTAGTGATGCCGTCATTCTACTGTACTTTGTAGCAGAAGACAAAAAAAAAAAACCAATAAAAAAACATAATAAACTGTCTGCGATTAATAAGAACGTGCGCCATCTAGTGATTATTTTTGAAAATATCAACAAATTTGGCAACATTGCTGAATTTGTGAACAGCTTTTAATTGAAATTTACGACGTTGCCACCTTCACTTACTGTAATTCTTTATTAAATAATTATCAATAATTGTAAGTTTTACCACCAGACCTAGAGACTCTCTTTTGGACCTATAACATATCGATAACATAGAATTTTTGTAAAAATGTCAGTATTCTAGGGTCGTTTTTTTAGGACCGAAATGGCGCCATCTAGCCGCTAAAGATCAAATTTTCCACAAAACTAGACTTTCCGCACACTTTTCGTTAACGCTAATATTGGTAGAAAAAAAAAAAAAAATTGACTTACCAACGCAATAACCTAAATTTTGTAGTTCTTGTACTAATTGTTGTTTTTGTTCAGGTGCCATACGTGCATAAATTGTACCACGTGTAACAATACGTGGTAATAAATCTGGATAATATTCTTTAATTATACTCCATACTTTACCAGTGATTGCAAAACGGTAATTATTAAAATTATTATTATTATTTTTAATTAATGTATCTGGTTTTTTTATATCAATTGTTGTTTGTGTTTCAATTGTATCCATACTAACAATACTTGCAGAATCTGTAATTGTTGTTATTGTTGTTGTTGTTGTTGTTGGATTTTTTGTTTTTGTTGTATTTGTTAATGTAAAATATAATTGTGGTGGATTATTATTATCATTATTAATAGTAATAACACTTTGTCCATTTGTTATAATATCACAATCTTTGGCAACACTTAAAGCTGTTAGAATATTATCACCTATATGGAAGGGAAAAAAATTTTTTTAGGTTATAAATGGCTGATTTTGGTACCAAAGAAACCTCTTACCTGTCACCATAATAACACGTATATTAGCATCATTTAATGCTTGTATACATGGATGTGTATCTGGTTTTAAACGATTCTCTAATACAATTAAACCTAATAATGTTAAATCAATTTCAATATTTTCACGTTGGATTTTATGTATTTTAGCATATGATAATTTTAATTCTTTATGTGCAATAGCTATAACACGATAACCTTCTTGTGTATAATTTTCTAATACATCATGGAAATCGGATGGTATTGTTTCTGGATTAATAAAATTTAATAACATTTCTGGTGAACCTTTACAATAATATTCGAAATTTTTTGCACCTAATTTCCTAATTATAACACCCATACGTTGTGAACTACTAGAAAATGGAAATTCACGTATAATACCGATTTGTAATTCATTATTGAAATCATTAATATCATCCACCATCACACCATCATCATGATCATTATCATTATTATTTGTAATAGAAGAATTTTGATTATGTTCTGTATTATTATAATTAATTGGTGGTTTTAATACTGTTGGAAATATCATGTCAAATTTATTATTATCAGCAACATCATATTCTTCTATCAACCATTTTGTACTTTCAAACATTTTTAAATCTAATGGATCACCAACAATTTGTTTATCAATTATTGTTAATGAATGACATGATACTAGACCACATAATAATTTATTATTATATGGTAATGTTTCTATATGTTTTATTGGCATAAAAAAGTTTTTATCTTGTATTGGTACAACACATAATAGATCTAAACCATCTTCTGTTAATGTTCCAGTCTAGGAAAAATGGAAGAAGATGAAGAAAAAAATGCAACATTTATATTGAAAAGGATTGTAAAGCTACGTCTCCACATCTAAGAAACGAATGCGAAAATTATGCACCAACAGAAGTAGTTGTGCGTCAAAGGTATGCGCTAGACGCATCTTGCATGCCTCAAATCGACTTACAAGGAATAGTACATCAAGCGTCTTATAAAAGAAGTTTGCGTTTAACGCACGAAGAATTGAAAGGGCACAAGTGTAAACGTACCCATTGAGTGTGTTTACACACGTGTACTTATTCTTCATGCATCTCCAAGGTATGCAGCTGTTGAAATATACATCCGCATTACTGGTCTGTTCAACTCGTTTTGAGGCATAACGCACACGTATAAAAACACCTTATGCTCTATTCATTCACTTGTGGTCCAACAGATGGAGTCAATGTCGTCAAAGAGTATAAGATTTGGAGCAGCCTATAAAGAGCCAAGTTCCAGACTCACGAGAAAGTTTGAAAAAAAGTGGTTATTCAAAGGAACCTCTTTGCCTCATTGTCCCCTCAAAACCACAGATACTGAATAGTTACGAGCTGAGATAAGGAGGTCCTATATACCAAAGAGTATAAGATAGAGGGAAAGCAGCCCATAAGAGCCAATGTTTGAGTTTGAGCGCCTCTGATGTATCAGATTTAGGAGTGGGTTTAAAAAACATATTATTTAAAAGAAGCTCCTTGTCTCGTCGAGCCCTAAAAACCCACTGAAACTGAATAGTTACGAGTCTGCGACACCAGAGCTTCTATATGCCAAAGAGTATAAGATAGAGGGAAACCAGTCTATAAGAGTCAATATATGAGTTTCAGTGCCTCTAGGGTTTTAGATTTCCGAGAAATCAGAGGCAGAATACGAGAAAAAAAAACATATTATTCAAAAGAGAACTTCCTGCCTTGCTAACCCCTCAAGACATCTAATACTGGATATTTATGAGCCTGAGACATCAGAGGTCACTTACAGTTAATAAAGAGGTCCTATACACCAAATAGTATAAGTTAGAGGGGAAGCAGTCTATAAGAGACAATATACGAGTTTCAGTGTTTCTGGTATTTCAAGCTCCCGAGAATTAAAAAAAAACATTATTTAAGAGGCGCTCCTTGCTTCGCCGCCTCCTCAAAACCACTGATATTGAATAGTGATGAGCTTGAGACAACAGAGGTCTCTTAAATTTATAAAGTTCCTAAACACCAAAGAATATAAGATAGAGGGCAAGCAGCCCATAAGAGTGAATATGTGAGTTTCAGCGCCTCTATGGTTTTAGACTCTCGAGAAATCGGTGGCCGAATACAAATAAAAAACATATTATTTAAGAGATCCTCCTTGCATTGCTAACCCCTTAAGACCTCTGATACTGAATAGTTATGAGCCTGAGACACCAAAGGTCACTTACGGTTAATAAAGAAGTCCTATACACAAAAAGAGTATAAGATAGACAAGAAGCGGCCCATACGAGCCAATATACGCTTCTAAGATTATAGGCTCCTGAGAAATCAGTGGCAGAATACAAAAAAAAAAGACGCTCATTGCCTCGCCATTTCTTCAAGACCTTTAATCCTGGATAGTTATGAGCCTAAGACAGCAAAGGTCACCTCTACACTTATATTTCTATTCCTCCTAGACACTGCGTTTGCATTCGCGTATTCGTTCGTTAGATGTGAACTTAGCTTAAATAATAATAACAAACCTTATCAAAACAGACACAATCAATTGAACCGGATACATTGATAGTTCTTGGTGATATACAAAAGATATTTTTCGATTTTAAACGTATTTGTGCATAAAATCGTCCTACAGTCATTGCAGCCGGTAGAGCAGGTGGTACTACAATTGTTATCAAATCTAAGGCATCAACTATCAAATCACTGGCACTAATACCACGCATTGTCTACAATTATTATTATTATTATTGTAAATTTAATAAAAGTAAAGGCTCGATTACATTGAGCGACTTGAAGCGTTAGACGCTGGCAATTGAGGTGGGATGCGCAAGCGCATATTGTAAGACGTCAAGTGGCAGAAGCCATACCGACACAGCGACTAAAAACGCTAGCGAATTTGGTTGCAGCGTCTAGCGAAGTGGTCGACTACTATCGCGCAGTCGTCAAGCATCTAGCAACTTTGTCGCAACGTCTAGTGACTAAAGTCGCTCAATGTAATCGACCCTTAATAGAAAAATTCTAACCTTTGTTATAATCGTATAGATGAAACCTATACCAGCTAAAATAGCTAATAACATTACAAAACGATATGAATCTTTTTCAAAACGATAATCAACCGGTGGTGGATATAAAATACTTCGAACTAAACTACCTTTAGCTGTTGAAAAACCAGTACGTACAACAACAGCTAATACTTTTTCATTACCAAAATAACGTGTTTGTATTATTTGTGTACCACAAAATAATGTATGTCGTGCATGTTCTTTTGTATCATAAATTAATTGATTTAAATTTGGTAATGCTGTTTTTGTTACAGGTACTGATTCACCTACAAAAAAAAAAAATAATCAATTTTTTAAAAGGTTAGAAAATTATAACCTTTAAAAATAATACAACCTGTTAACATTGATTCATTAACAATACATGTACCAGTTAATAAAATAGCATCACAATGCATTATACAACCATGTGATGGTATCACTAATACATCACCAGGTACTAATAATTCAGTTGATATTGATTCTGTTGTATAATCATTATAATCATCATCATCATTATTTCGATTAGTTTTTGTTTGTTTACGCATTATTTTACAAATATCCGAACTGTGTACGGTTGATTTTAAATTACGTTGATTCTAAAAAAAAAAAAATTGAGGTTGGAATTTTGAATTTCGTACCAAAACGTAATGCATAAATATAAGAAAGAAATAGACAAATTAGGGACCAAGAACTGTCAATCCGCTTCGCTAAATAAGGACTACTCAATCTTATGCAGTGGATGTCGTGCTAAATTAAAAATCAAGTTACCTATGAACAGGCATAGCTCTATTCAATAATGACGTCATAGACTAAAGCATTGGTCGAACAGTCTTATCGAGCGCAACCGGGTCAACAATCCTTGATTGGGGACCTGTTGCTCTCATTCTATTATGGTTGAAGTATAATTGTGAATCTCTATGGTATCTGAATTTAGATCAGTTCCGTTAGATCTTCGTTAGCCGAAAAAAATAGTTTGCGTTCTTAAGCTATGTACCAGATGGCGCTAATAGTATTCTGAGAAACATTCAATGGATACATGTCATATTTGTAATGTTCCAGATGGCGCTAGTTTAGGCATGCCATTTTGTCAACTCTACATGGATACGTGTGCGAAAAACATTTGATTTCAAATTTCCCGCAATCGTAATTATCCTGAAATTACTACTAGCGCTGTCTGCGGAAGGTTACTAATTAATACAAAACTATAATACACAGATATATGGAACTGATTCAAGGACTATCAAACCACTTTCTCTCTCTACAGGATTGATACAGCAATACTTTAGGTTTGTGACGTCTGCGGCCGTTCATATAGGCGACCAGTAATGCGTGTGTTTCTTTATTGCTCAAATCGCCATTTTAGTAGTCTGGGGGCACTCAAATCGTTTCTACCTTCTGACAAATGTTTGAGTACCCATATTGAGTGCGTTCATAGCGCAGTAGCCAGTGACGTCATCCACTACATAATGGATTCCCAAGATCAATCAGTCCTAGAGAGAGCGGAGCAGGTCATAGTCATAGAGACAAAAGAAAGACTCTAGAAAACTACTTGATTTTATGCGAAAATCATTATGCATTTAAGGCGCGCTAAATTGAAAATCAAGTTACATATGAACATGCATGTGATGTCACAAACCTAAGGTATTGGTCGAACAATCTTATCAAGCGGACCTTTAATTGGGGACTTGTTGCTCTCTTTCTAATATGTTTATAATATAAATGTCTATCTCTTTCGTATCTATATTTACATAAGAGAGAAATAGACAAATTGGATACTTTGCGTTTCTCTTTCTAATATGTTTGAAGTGTTATTGTCTATCTCTTTCGTTTTTTTGTTTTTTTTTTAGAGTACAATCAATTTGATAAATACCTTACGTGTTTGTCGTACAGTCATAGCAATACCAAATACTGACATTAAAAAAATTGCAGCAGCATAATAATAATAACTATCCAAAAACCATAATAAAAAACTAGCAATTTGAAATATATAAAATGGATTTAATACTTCTAAAAATAATAATGTTAAAATTGATAATTCTTTAACAATTATTTTATTCGATCCATAAACTAAACGTCTTAATAACTGTTCATTTTTTGTTAAACCATAATTTTTATGTAAATTATCTGTTGTTATACCATAATCTAAACCATTTAATTTTATAAATTCATTTTTATCATTATTCCATATATATGTTACTTTTTTACAATTAAATAATAATAAACGTTCTAAATTAACAAAATTACCATTCTCATAATGTACAGATAATTTTGGTAATTCTTCTGTATCATTATCATCATTTGATAATAGATTTTTGATTGATTGTGGTGTTAAAATTTTTAAATCTTTTACATGATAAATTGTGTGTTTTCCTTTGAATTTCTCCTATTTATCAAAATAAAATCAAATTATAATACGTTTTACAATCAAATTGTATAGAATACGCTTTAATTTCGACGGTTCACAGTCAACCTTCCAACTATTCAAAAAAAACGTATTCTATACAATTGACAGTTAATAGAGCTATATTTACCTTAATTAAAACTTTTTGTGCTACATTTACATAACATGGATTACATGTAGCTCTAATATACCAATGTGGTATCCAATGGAATATCAAACGTATTATACCAAAACTTATAATAATTGATAGATATGTTAATATTAATTTAAAACGATTTATTTTATAACAACAAATTAACATTTCATCATCTTGACCTTTATTGATAATCATTGAATAATCACCGGTAGTAGTAGGTGGATGAGTTGCACCTATATTCAAAAAATTTAAAAAAAGAGCTACATTTAATTTATTGTTAAAAAATATATATAATTGATAGAATCATCAATAGATGTCGCTATTATATAACCTTTTAATAATTCCGCATGTTGTTCTTGTATTGTACGATCACGACGTTTATTTCGAAAAATTTTATTATATTCTCTTGTAAATAAACCCATTTTTTTTTGGTTTCACTTAAATTCTATAAAAGAAACACTACAATTGTTTATTTTCTATCAATTTTCTCTGTTGATTAATACTAACACTGTAAAGGTTCCTGTATTACCGACAGTACCCACACTTTTTATTAGGATTTTATCAATTTTCTTCAAATTTTCGTACGTTTTTCTCAAATTTACCATCAAATTCCGTTTAATTCACGTATTTGTCGGTTGATTTATTAATAATATAACCGTTTTTTTTTACCACAAATAAAAGTGAGGTTATATCAGTTTTATAGCTATATATGTAGGGGGGTTAAAATACTATCAAATTGTTGTCAAATATCCATTATTGGATATTCTAACGGATTTTAATTGTTGTCAGTCACCAGGATCATTTTTTGCTCTATAACCAATATTATTTATAACAAACATTGATTCAATTAATTTCTGTTTCATCATCCTATTTGTACAAATACCAATTAAAACTATGATTGGATTACGTAATCTCCTATTATTATTATTATCAATATTATTATTATTATTATTATTATTAATAAAAAATCTAGCACCCATTGACATAATAACAAATGAATTAAAAAACATTTGAGAATAACAAGCAATGTTA
>JAZBGY010002326.1:0-11572 GCA_037414755.1 Lydus trimaculatus
TCTATCTATATACCAAAAATTATCAAAATCGGGAGTTTCCACCTCGTAAGGTTTACTCGTAAGTACATTCAAATGCTACTCTAATGTGAGTATAGCGCTAATTCTTTTTAGTCCAGAATGCTCAAATTTGTTCATACGGCACTAAATTTTACTTTTGTTTTGCTTTGTTCTATTTCTTCATTGCCCCGAGCGAAAAGTGTTGGTTGTTTCTAACAGATTTGAGCGGTTCCAGAACGAACCAATGCCCAAGTACCTTCCTACACATATACCGGCATTATCAATATCGGCGAGCAGTTTTTTTTTCGCCAGTATTCGATATCTGGAACAATCTACATGGGATTTAGGATCTGATCCCATAAACAAGGTCTATACTCGATAAGTTTTCAGTAACAACGAAGGGCAAATGAGAAACTTACAATCAGCCAGCTTGTAGACATTCACTTCGACTGTATTTTTGATGGTCAGAGATCGGACCAGTATTTTTCCGGGCCGGTGTGTGTATGAAACCTCTCATTTGATAACATTTTCTTGCCATTGTGTGTAAAAATAGCCTAAAGGCCCTACTAGTGACAATCGTAGTATAGGAAATGTACAGGGCTGAGCCATTGAAACTAAACACCCAGTAGACGAGTGTATTCGAAAAAAAATTAAAATATCGCTTTACATAAGAACACCTCAGAATTAAGGACTTTTTGTGTGCGATGGGTGCAAAAGGGCCAAACGAACATTCATTTTGGAATTTGTATGACGACCCTATGCGGTAACTATTAAATTCGTGTTCAGATAGAAGAATTACGTAAGGCTGTCATATTTGTTTTCAAAAATTGCTCATAGCTTTTGAGATTTTTTTCTATTCAGAATTCTTGGTTTTTCAATCTAAATTCTCTGATTTACAGTAGGATTCTGTCGATTTCAGTCAGAATTTTGATTTTTCGATCTAAATTCCCTGATTTTCACTAGAATTCTGTAGATTTCAGTCAGAATTCTTGGTTTTTCGATCTAAATTCCTTGAAATTCATTGGAGTTCTGTCGATTTCAGTCAGAATTGTTGGTTTTTTGATCTAAATTCTCTGATTTACAGTAGAATTCTGTCGATTTCAATCAGAATTCTTGATTTTTCGATCTAAATTTCTCCAAATTCAGTAGAAATTTGTCGATTTTACTCAGAATTCTTGTTTTTTTGATCTAAATTCCATTAAATTCGTTAGAATTCTGTCGATTTAAGTCAGAATTCTTGTTTTTTTGATCTAAATTCCTTTAAATTCATTGGAATTCTGTCGATTTCAGTCAGAATTGTGGGTTTTTTTATCTAAATTCCCTGATTTACAGTAGAATTCTGCCGATTTCAGTCAGAATTCTTGGTTTTTCGATCTAAATTCCTTGCAATTCAGTAGAATTCTGTCGATTTTAGTCAGAAATCTTTGTTTTTCGTTCTAAATTCCGACGGAAAATGAAGGCCATTTCAGACACGTTTAAACATGTAGACAATAGAAAATAATTGATATCATAAGGAACAAATTTTATATAAATATTCTCCGGTGTTCTTCAGAATTTTTCACTTCCTCCAAAATGAAAATTCACAAAAACTAAGAGCAATTTTTAAAAATAAAAATGACAGCCATACATAATTCGTGTCGTTGAATACGAATTCAATAGTTACGGCACAGGGTCATTATACAAATTCCAAAGTGAATGTGCGTTTCGCCCTTTTGCGGACAGTGCATACGGTTATTTAGTTTTTGAAATGAAATCCTTTTGATTTTAAAACACTATGTAACCAGAGTAGGGTTGTCCATAAGAACCGAAACATCTCAAATGGGGTTTAATAATCTGCTTCAACCCTCACCGCATCTTGTTTAGACACTTTTGATTTGTGTAAAATGACGATATAGTTTGAAAATAATTGTCTTCACATCTTGTGTTAGGTAGTTTTTTAAGTAACTAAGTTCTTTTACGTTGCTGACTTAATCTTCTAGACACTTCAATTCAAACACACACCAAGGAGGAAACAGTTTAAAGTAAAAATTCTATTCCAATACAACACATGTACCTACCTTGAGCATCCACAAGATCAGGCAATTACAAACTTCAACTCAAAAATGCAAAAAAAAGTTTTTATTTATTGATTTTTATTGCTTCTAACATGTATATAAATTGAGCAAGGGTCCCATCTGCATCTTTGCACCCGGGCCTCTGAATATATTTGCACGCCCCTGAGTGACGGCTTACCAACTAAAACTTTTTCGGAATTCCACCTTCCCCACTCCTCAGAAACTGTGTTCGTATTACTTCGAGGAGCAGGAGGTAGTTTTACAACAAAATTTGTCTATGGACTAAGGTCATCCAAGTAAGTGTATGGTTTTCATCATCAGTTTAATTATCACCATTATTATATACAAGTAAGCTTGGAAATCACCATGACCACTTAGCATTTGTCTTGTCAAGTATTTTTGACTAAACCATGTTTTAATATCTGGTATCAACTTTTTGGTACAATGTGCTGTGGTATTGTTGTTTGTCCACATGGATTACCAATTATCAAGCAATTCATGTTTCACAAGCATCATCAGAGAAGTAAATCTTCCCCCTTTCTGTTATCAACAATTGGACTGAAGCTACTCTAGCTATCGCTGGGGTTGCCTCTGTCGATATTGTGCATATGCACAAGTAAATTAGCCAATGCATATTCTAGTTTAAGACATCAGTTGATCCATTCGCATTCCATTGAAGATATTCCAATAAATTTAAAACTCAAGTGGTGTTTTTATTAAAACCTAGTTAAGAGAAAAAATAAAAACATGCCATAAGACTTTTGTTCACAAAAAGCTCATTGCAGCAGTATATGTAAGCTGGGCGTCTAAAAAAGGTGGGAAATATCAACAAGTTCATCTGTGATCATTAATGGGCACGTACCGACCTATCTAACAGACTCTTACTATATAAGTATGTTTGAGCCATTATGGCATAGTCATGCAAGCACCTACGCTTTTATAAGCTAACTCGTGGCATGTCAAAAAGCAACGGAAGTGAAACCAAACATCTACAACCTCATAAAGACTATTTTGATCTTCAACTTCACTCTTTTTTTTATTATATTCCATTATTAAAACTCCATTTTGGCATTTCAAAAACACAAAGCATTGAAAAAATGATCCCACAATGGGAGCTGCTATACTGAACCTACTAGGGTATTTTTGTGTTATTTGGGGCGTGAGTTGTGCTGAATGAAAATCAGCATCAAATTATTAAATCGCTAAAATAGTATATTAAAAAACAAGTGTCATATACGACTTATGACACGAGTTTTTTATACTATTTTTTCTATTTTGCCCTTTTCTGTGCCCTTTTTATACAAAAAAATTGAAATTTTGAAATTTAGGGAATTTTGTGGTGGTTGGTATCGCTGACGTAACATTTGAAAATTGTTCAATTGTTTTTTTCTTTTAAACTTTTACAATGGTTTTTTCGCCGCCATTTGTCTCAAAAATAATTATTGTACAACATATGAGCCAAGATTTTTCATGTACGGCCCCGGAAATACGTGAAATCACTGAAAATTTTTCAAAATACTGTCAGTAATTTATTTCTAAACGACGTTTGTGCGAGCGCTACCAACCTTAAGAAAAAAAAAGTTACTACATTTTCTATTTCGACACAGTGTGTCGAAACAGCTTCATTTCGATACAGTAGCCAGTGTCGAAATAGCGCTATTATAGACGCAAAATAGAAAAAATATATTTCAACATGTACCAAGTCAATTAATTTTTATTTATTCCTAACAATTATTAAGCGATATAGCGCCTTGACCTACTAAAACCACAAAACTTCATTCAAAGTTTTCAACTCAATTAATTTTTCTTTATGTGGTTGGTACTACTATGATTTGCCAAAAGACTGCCAAAGTCATAATGTCAGGTGAAAATCAAGACATCCATATAACCTCACTTATCTAATAAAATTGATTTGTTTGGAACGTAATGCCATAGCAACACTGTCAACTGACGTCACACTTTCGCAGTCTATTCCACAGTCAAGCTGATTTACACAAAAATAACTAAAACCAATGAACTGTCAGCCCACTTCGCTCTCTATGGGGCTGTTTGATCCTATGGGAATCCATTATGCAGTAAATGAAGTGCGCTATCGGCGCACTATACTGGTAGATACAAATTAAGATGGCAAATTAAGATGCTGGTCGCCTGTATGAATAGCCACTGAAGTCACAAAGCGAAAGCATTGGGCAATCAGTCCTGTAGAGAGAAAGTGGGTTGACAGTCTTTGACTAAAAACGACAATTTTGAGAGTCAAGAATCCAAAGAGATTAATAATGCGTATGTTTCTTTATTGCTCTGGGCCCTCAAACGGAGCACGGGCGGAGTACGTCGAAAAGCTGTCTAGTAGATTAAAAGCGTGAAAATGCATAAAGGGTACTCAAACATTTGACCGGAAGTGGAAACGATTTGAGCATCCAAAGTGTTCAAATGACGATATGAGCTATAAAGAAACACACGCATCACTTTTACCACGTTTGACACTTTATTTAACCCCGATTTTGGTTCTTATGGGAAGCCTCCCCACTATCTTATCCTTTTTGGGTGCAGTTATATGCAGTCGGCAGTCCAGTTTAATAGAACTAGATGGCTAAAATTTCCATTCCTCTGACAATGAGAGTTGAAAGGGTAATCATGCCGATGAATGCTTGACTAGAATGATCTAAATAAATATGCGCATGTACTTGACAATTACGTTTTCTACTAATAGTTGTCAATAAAAATCTGATGAAAGTAGGTCATAGCCTCAATTAAATTGCTATCATTCAATATAATAGATTGATTAAAATCAATTATAATATTAAAAACGTCAAGACCAGCCGACGAGAAGGGCAAAATCAGGGGCAAGGAACGTTTATTAGGGTCTTCAGCCCATCCAAGCCTAGCGATAGCGTCGTACAGATGCAGAATTAAATTCGAAAGTCGGAAATAACACAATACACTAACACCGCGATGAACATTCACCAACTTTTACATATAAACATATGTTGGGTATCACAATTAGAGGGGAAGAGCAGTACGCAGCACGAAATTCATTGAGTAAAATAAAAAACGCCATACAATAAAATGAAATCATAAGTTACGTGATACAAGCATGTGTACGGTAGGGAACAGCGCAAATAATCAGACAGGTAAAATGTAAAACAAACAATGCTAATATGTATAGATAACCATACGGATCATCTAAGCATGAGCCTGACATTTTAAAGTATGGGTGATTTTGGAATTGAGTAAAAAAGGACATAATACAAACGTACAGTCTTAATTATGTAACGAACTCTAGACTACACTCTTCTACTTACTGGACGGCATGCTTCTTGTCTTTAGTAAACATTAGAACGACGTCAGAAATGTGCATGAACTGATCATAAGCGAGTGAGCTGGTATCCATAGTTATGTGTAATTGACACCCGCATATTTGCAATTATGGGCCGTGTACGTTGAGCTTTTTAATAGTAGCGCATGCAACTTTAAGAGACCTATTGCGCATGTGCATATCATTGAAATTGAATAATTTATCAAATTTAATGATATGCACATGCGTTGTAAGTCTCTAAGGCGCATGCGTCACTATTGAAAAAGACAATGGTCGTGTTCGTTGTCGTCTTCAATAGTGAGACATGTGCCTTAGAGACTTACTGCGCATGCGCATATGATTAGAAATTGATAAATTTGTCAAATTTAATGATGTGCACATGTGCAGTAGGTCTCCAAGGCGCATGTCACACTATTAATGACGACAACGAACACTGCCAATGAACACGGCCCTTATTACGTCAGTGAATACCTAGTGCACTAGGTCATGTTCGTTGTCATTTTTAATGGCGAAGCATGCGACTTAGGCTGTAGTCGTTCTCGTCTTTAATAATGACACATGCGCTTCGGAGAGTTGCTCCACATGTGCACATATTGGAAAAAAATTTCAATTTTCAATGATATGCACATGCGCAGAAATCCTCCGAGGCAGGCCCTGGACACTCTCTACCCCCACCATGCCTTTTTTTATCAAAGTTTCGAGGCCAACATAAGAGATTTTTAATATAAATATTGATAAATATAGCCAAATAAATTACAAACAGTGGTTAAAGATAGTGGTTTCATTATATTATCTGCTATTTGATAAAAGAAAACCTTATTATCATCTCATATTGCTATTTTCACAGAGTTGAACGTAACATAAAATTTGAGTATAACTGTTAGGTTGGTAACGAAAAAGGCCTCGAAACGCCAAATTTCCAGTCAAATTTATCTTCTATACTAAGGCAGTGTTCGTTGCCGTCTTTAAAAATGACACATGCGCCTTGCAGACCTACTGGACATGTGCGCATCATTAAATTTGAGAAAATTTTCAATTTCTAATGATATGCACATGCGCAGTAAGTCTCCAAGGCGTATGTCTCAATATTAAAGATGACAACGAACTGAACGAACACGACTTAAAGCATTGAGTGTCCAGTGCCTGCTCCAAGGCGCATGTGTCACTATGAAAAACGACAACGAACACGACCTTAGAGACTTATTGATTGTAATTGAAAACTTTCTGTAATTTAACGATATGCACATGTGTAGTAAGTCTTCAATGCGCATGTTCCACTATTAACGACGACAACGAACACGACCAATGCGTGGGTGTTCGTTTTGTTGTCGTTTTTAATAGTGACGCATGCATCTTAAAGAGTTACAGCGCATGCTCATATTAAAAATTGACAAATTTTCCTATTTAATGTACACATGCGGAATAAAAACGCCAACGAACACGGCCATAGTATACGGAATGAGTAGGCGACCTTGAAATCTATGAAGTGAAATTTATATTCATTCGCATACATTAAAACGTTGAAGACAAATAATTAAGTCACTTCTTTTTCTTTTTTAGTAGAATGCGCTTTTTTAGAATCTTTTACTCAATCCCAAGAAGGGCAACTGCCTCTTTTGCCACCCTACGGACACCCATAAATGTATGTATGGATAACATATTTAAATCGATATTATGCAACATAAGTAAAAATAGAAACCATCAATTAATCGCATAGTAAATGAAAGCACCATAAAAGCGTTCAGCTTTGTAAAACATGTTGAAAATCCATCCTTTTGACCAATGTGACAAGTGAAACCGTTCTCATTGGATTTGTTGCATATTAAATTACAGTACTGTACTTTTCAACCCCACCGAAAGCAACATAGACTTAACCGACCAATCAGCTTCGCAAATACTACGACGTCACTGTAATTCCGTTAGGAAAGGCAGCACACTATGTTTTCTATTTATTGTGTCTGTTGAAAATCTCGTGTTAAGTTAGTGTTGACTGATTACGTTGTTTTCATAATAAAATATAGATATAGGAAAAAAATTTAATAATGGATGAATTGTGCAGATTGTGTTCGAGTAAAAATGAACTAATGAATATTTTTGATAACCGTATTGAAGGTGTTGTTTATGGTGGTAATATAAACGATGTTATTAAAATCGCCTGTGGGGTTGAGGTTAGTATCGACATTATTTTAAATAAAAATTGCTTGAATTTTATCTAAAATATACACGAAAGTAAAAGGTCGATGTAACGTAGGCTAGGCAACACGCAACACGTGCGGTTGGCATTTCTCTGATTGAAAGCATTTATGACGTGAATTTTAATCGATTGTAAGCCACAACAAAATCAATTACAATTTATTGTTTGTTATTGCATTTAATCTACCCATTTATGTGGGAATAATAACAAATTTAAGTAAAATATTAAGATACATTGATTTAGACAAGATGGCGGAAGTCCGTTGATGTATATACACCTGTCTTTTTCTAATACATCAAAATTATCAAGGAATCTTGCGTCATCTTTGTCACACTCAAATTGACCATGCGCATTAGTTACAAGGTCAGGTCAGGTTATTTACTGTATACTTGTTTACATTTAGGCAATATTAAAATGATTTACTTATTTTCTGGTTTATTTATTAAAATATTAATTACAAAAGTGATCTAATACGTATTTACACCCACATATTATCGAATTCAATCCGATTATTAAGAATTTCTAATTTGGGTGTGGAAGATGACAACCTTTACCGTAGAATTATTATGGGCAATCAGTGTGTCATGCATGTAATGTTGGTTGCATATCCGAATTCAGTTCCTTTGTTGTTTTTTTATATTTTCCGGATACAAAATGAAATAAAAAAACGCTTGATAATCTTCCATAATCCAATAAGGAAACAGTTCATAAGGAACAAAAGAGTTTTTTGGTACCGTAGAGCTTATTACTCGATAAAGTTTCCATTTGAGTATTAGAGTTGGTGTTTCAACATTTCATTTTATGACTGCTCCTGTACTATGAACAGTATATGTACATCATTGTTCAACAGTTTCTTTTTCCCTTTAACACGAGTTATTTTAGCAGCTTCAGACCCTGTGCAGCTTCCCTTCCCTAATCTTGGCTTAAGATCGAGCTTTTCGTAAACCCATCTTATCTTTCTTGTGCATAAAGGCGGGTTTAGACATGCATGGATTCTGTGGCGCCAGTAACAAGTGGCGCGCCAGTGAATTCAACTTGCATGTGTAAACATGAACTTGCGTACAAGTTGAAATTTTGCATGCAAGGTCCAAAAAGTCTGCAAGCGGTTGAAATTTACTTGCGCCAGTGGTGACTCACACCTTCTAGAAAAAAAATGCGTTATAACTTGCACGTGTAAACAAGTTTTTGCAGGGCGGCTCGCCAGTTAATCAGTTGTTAGAGATCACATTGATCCTAATGTGCTGTGATGGGGATATCACTTCCCCTGACGAATTTTTGATAATTGCCAATAGTATTGAAATCTTAAATATGGGCGGGACTAAAAAAACAATCAGTGGCGTCAATAAAATTTTAAAAATTTACATACAAATAAATACGAAATTAAAACAATTTATTATTAAATGAAAGTATCATACACTAATAGATGTTAGTTAATTAATTATTGTATGATACTTTCAATTGATAATAAATTGTTTTAATTTCGTATTTATAAACAAATTTAAAATCTATTCTCTGCGCTACTGAATGTCATTCTAAACAATCATGGCTGAAAGTTGAATACTATTGGCAATTATGCAAACCGCAGCCGCCTCAAGGGCAGGTACGAAAACGAGCGATTTCCCCTCTCAGCCCGAAAAGTGCGGCATTACTCTAGTGACTACTCTACAGGCTTCTAGAAGTTCAGTCGACATGTTCACTAAGCAAATTCGTTAAAACTGAAACTGGTGTGCTAAAAATTTCAATCTCTGAAAATGTGTGTAAACCTTCACTGGCATGCAAGTAGAACTTGCATGATCACTGGCACCACTAAATCCATGCATGCCTAAACCCGCCTTAAGATTAAATAGGTATGTTTACATTTGGGGATTTTTGCATACGATTAACGGTGTAGTGGGTTCCAGTTGACAATAGCAAATTTTAGAGTTAATCTTAAATTTTACTTTAAAAGGATATATGTTAACACTTTAAGCGCCATAATACAAATGACCAAAAGGGGTATTAGGTGCCAACATTTCTCTTCCAGTGAACTATTGCTTTTACAAAAAATAGTAATTCTTTTTGAATTCATAAGGTTTAATGTTTTAAAGAGTCATCACTGTTATCAGTAGTAGAAAAACATTACAATTTTCACCTAAACTATGTCCAAAGACTTGTCGGAGCTTTTTCTAGACATTCTGGTGAAATTTTAAGAAAAAAAATCACTGCCATCCTCTTTGTTCTATCAAATTATAGTTTTGTGTTGTAAAATTTCTTTTTTATCTACCTCTTTTATTAAATATATTACACTGATGATGGTAAGCCAAATAGCATTGGACCAATCTACCACGAAATGTAAAGCGCAAGACAAAGGCGCACAAATGTAATGTAGCTTAGTGTTTTATACTGCTTTATTATTCTGGTTGCTATCTTTTCTTATGTTGCCAAAGTAATATAGGATAGATACAACATCTTAAGCCATTAATTCATCCTCTTTTCCCTAGTGCATTTTTCTACTTTCCTCTTGTTGTTCAAGTATGGATTAAATACATCAATGATTCAATAGAAGTCGCTAATATGTGAAGAAAGTTACTGAGAAATCACTATGCGTAACACTCCACAGCAAAATTGCAGAACGCTCCTTGCAATCGTCATTTTTGCATCTAATGCCTGGGCTCAACATGTTTATCAGCCAAAGCTTGCAAAATATGAGTACTCTCAGAGCAGTTTCTGGACATGTCTTACCCCATAAATAGGTGTCACACTTTTATACTGCTCTCTCTTTTCCGGAATCGGGGCCCCTCCAAAGCCCCGGCACGTGTTCCACGGAACTCAGCTCACTACACTTGGTTTTGGAGAAGAAAAAGTGGGGAGATGAGTTTTTACAATAAACTACAATGCAGTTAATGCATTCCTACATTCTTATAACAAGAAAATGCTGAAAGTGTTTTTTTTTGCTGAAAAACTAGCATTTAATAAATTGCAGTTTGCCTTTGGATGGGAAATACCCAACAAAAGGTGATGCAATTCATGCATTCCTGCATGCTAGACTTGTAACAAAAACAGTATGTGGCTTATTCTCATAAGCGTGAAAAATTGAAAGGTGCTTTGACACAAGATGCAGTACGGTATTGAAGTTCAACACTTACTAGGTTTAATCATATCTGAAGAACAACCTTTCCTTGCTTGTAGTCCCGACGGCATTATGAATAATAAAGAAATTTTTCAATTGTTGGAGATCAAGTGTCCTAGCAGCTGCAAATATTCAAAAATCATTAATTATAATACATGCAAAATTAAAGTATTTTTTCCAAAAAACTGTAACGTCTAAAAAATTCTAACTTGGCTTTGGAGTGTGAAATAATAAGCGACAAAATGTTTATTTTTTTTTTGCAAAGAATCTACGATGCAATTCATGTATAATTATTATCAAAAATGAGCTAATCGGGTCAAACGGATAAAATTCGAATAAACTCATAATGGCTTCCAGCAAACATTGTGTCAAGTTTTAATATTTTATTTATCGTTTTCTTATGCGTCACGCGTAACCTTGAGGTCTATAAAGTGATACTGGTATTACTAATATTTCTAGAAATTCTAGACAGATTATTCAAAAACCCAACTGTACAGCTGAAATTGTAAATTAATGGGAATTTATTACATATAATCATCATTTCAATCATGTGACAACGTCGCCGTTGAATTTGTTCTATATTAAATTACGGAACTGTACTTTTCTACCCCTACTGCGAAAAACATGGATATAACCAACCAATCAGCTTCGTGAGTATTATCGACGTCACAATGATTTCGTTCGAAAATACAGTCGCCAAGAAACACACTATCGTCTCTCCTTGTTTATCTAGTCTGTAGAAAAATATTAGTGATATTTCATTGTATTGCTTTATTTCACTTATCATAAAGACAAAAATCAGTGATAATGGATGAGTTTTGCAGATTGTGTGCAAGTAAAAATGAATTAATTAATATTTTTAGTACACGGATTGGTAATAATATGAGAAATCTAATTAAAGT
>JAZBGY010002327.1:0-11566 GCA_037414755.1 Lydus trimaculatus
ACCAGCGTTATATCGTTGAGTGAATAATACATAGAGGTGTTAACCTTATGGGCGATTTGTAATCGCATGCTACCACCTATATGTGAGAAGTTATAATTAGAATGCAAGATTAAGTGAAGATAATTATTTCAGAAAGAAATAGTTTCGATCATCAGGTTCTAGTCTTGACTAGACTTTACTAGGTTTTTGTGGAGAAACTACCTGCTTTGTGAGAGACCGACCCGTTTGCAATTTTTACTAAAACATCTGTTTATGTTCGCCCATGACAAATTATTGAAATTTACTACTGGAAACATTTCAACACCCCTATCAAGTTCTTTCATACCGAATCTATTGTGTCCTAATTTTATTATTTAAGTCAATCTCTTAGGTCACCGATGCAACCCGTGTGTCATGCGTCTTTCAACAGGGGCATGCCTTTGACTCATGGAATTGGTAGAGCAAGTTGAAAGCGCACAAGTGTAAACACAGCAAATAGCTTCTGGAAATAAAAATCCGACAATTATTTATTAGAATAAGAAGGTCGGAACAGTGGCAGCAGAAATTAAAAAGTTGTTGCGATGCTGTTAATATCAAATATCGATCTCCGCCAGTAGATGTTTCTACGCGATGGAACTCTACATGTGACATGATTACCTGTTGTTTGAAATTAAAAGATGCGTTTATTGCATTATATAATAATAATGATGAACTAAGTTTCTTGAAAATAAGTCATGATGAATGGAATATTTTACGCGAAGTAAGCAAATATTTAATACAATTTAAAACTCCCAGTACAGTTCTCGGGCGTGACCGCAACGTGTCACTACCATCAGTAATAATATGCTTCAACATGATGTTGGATAAAATTGAGAAATTAATTTTTAAGCTTAATAATATAGAAGCCAAGAGCGAAAGTGATCTAACTTTAGTGTACTCATTCCAGTCTGGACGAGATAAAATGCTTAAGCATTATTATAAAACTGAACGTATTGTGCTGTACTGATTCTTGATCCACGGTACAAAGTTGAGACTTTTTTAAAACGATCTGGGCTAAAGAGATGGAACAAGTGTCGTGTGTAAAATTTGAATACAGTCATAGAAAATACTACGCACAAGGAGAATCAGAACAGTACAGTAAAAGTACAGTGAAAGACCAACAAAGTGATGAGGAAGAGGATACTGGGCTATGCATATCAGCCCTTTTCGAAAAAAATAGAGCATAAAATTACTTGGAGAACGCAATATACTCAGTACTTGGGGGTGAAAAGAGCAACTAGTGACGAAGATGTCCTAATTTGGAGGAAGAGGAATTCGTCCAATTACCAAATATTGTCTCGGATGGCTAAAGATCTATTAGCAATACCAGCTGCGAGCGTGCCAGCTGAACGCCTATTTTCAAAAGCAGGATTAATAATTAGAAAACATAGAAACAGACTAAGTCATGAATCGGCTCAAGCTCTGCTTAGTCTGAATTCATGGGTTCAGAATGGGATTTGGTAATTTATTATGTTAATGTTCTGCAGTATATTAATTTTGTTAATTTCAGTCAAATAAAAAATTTCTACATTTCTACATTTTATTGTGTATTTGAATTTTTTCGAGACGAGAAATTCGAGAGAATCACAGCGAGAGTCGAGACGATAGAAGGCTTTCTCTCGGTCTCGTATCGATTCTACGATAGATGAATTTCCAATCTCTCGTCTCGTCTTGTCGAGAGGAGACGAGAAATTCTCGTCTCGACGGCAACACTAATTTTGGGATTTGATTTTCATTTATTTATGATTTTGTTTCCCAAACAACCAAAATCAACATATTTCTGTTGTTGACATTTTGTGAACAACAGGAGTGTTTTTTCACTGCGTTTTTCTAGGTTTTTCAAAGAATTTTTTTAATTCAGTTTAATAAACTTTTTAACGAAGAAGAAAATTGTACTAATCTATTACTCATATAGTGAAAGATTAGTGATAATTTTGGGAAATTCTTATCTAACTCCCGAGAATTAATTGTTTCATATTATACAGTTTGTCATTTAGATTTTTCATTTTTCCAAAGGTGAATTGATCTGAACAAGAAGACAATGAGAAACAATAAACGGAATCAGAGAGCAGCAGATGCATACAGAATGATGGACTCTTTGTCATCTGATGAACAGCTTATAATACAATGTTGCGCCATCATGGGAAAACAATTTTCTCGTGATATGTTATTGCATGTAATGAGCCCAAGTTCACCACTAGACATTGCTTTAGGTAAATTTCAATTTCTAATACAATGCTTAATAACAACCACAGCCTAGTCCAATATTTCACCAATCTATTTACAATTAGACGACTTTTCTATTGCCGTTCAACATGTAATATTGCCTTCCTTTTTGTCTAAAAATGTGGTGAGATATTGTGAGTTAGAATGTTAGGACCCATTAGGCGGGCATACACGAGCGGACTTTTAAAGGGCCTGGTCCATCCGGACCAAGTCCGCTAAAATATTCCACCGTGTATGTTTAAGCTGACTGTAGGATCGGGTCTGTAGGAACGATCCGATGAACTTGATCCGGCAGATTCGCAGATCTTTTGTACATGTTTAAAGGATCGACGGATCTGGTCGGATCTGATCTCACTATCTTATCACTAAAGAAATAATTTGCAATTGTCGTGATAATAAAATTCACGGTAACCTAATTGATAAAATCACCCACAATCAGATGATTAGAATTAATTTTTGTTTATTTTTTTGTTTATTAAAGGAACATGTCTAAACTTACCAAAGTACGCTTCAAGTGGTTACATGAAATTTTGCAGTACTCTAGTATTTGACATTATATATCTCTTATCAGCTGATGAATTGAAAGGAGATATTCATCTACGTATTGTCGAATATTTGGAAAAACAAAAAGGAAATTGCCGTAATTGCGATTATGGCCCTCTACATGAAATTTTAAATTCAGCAGCTGAACAAGTACGTATCACCTACATTTAGAGTTTCTCTTTTTCTATAATTGAGTTATTCATGTGTTTTTTTTGTAAAATTTTTACGATTCGATGGAAATCTCCATGTGCCAAGAAACACCATTACCATCAACATCAGAACAAAAGACACCAATAGAAATGATTTTCGATAGTCAAGTTGGTATGAAGGAATTGAAAAGTATTTGGGGCTTCCGTTGTATATCTAGACTTAAAGATTGTGATTCATTGATGGGTGATTTCTCCATTGAAAATTATCCTGACAATGAGTGTAAATGCTTGCCAATTTTAAAAGCAGCCTACTCACACATGGTGGCTGTGTATTATGGAAGTGTTGATAAGAATTTGTTGAAAACGTCAAAGATGTTCGATATTGTGCTACAATATGCCAACGTATTGATCAACTCATCAAATCTACAATTAGCTGTAGCAATTCTTGACGATGCACGTTATGTTTTGGAAAGAACATCACCGACAGACTTAGCATGGCAGGATAAATTGGTAAGCGGTAAAATCTTATCATTGATGGGCTATGCTTATATGGAGTTGGGTGAATTTGAACAAGCTGAATTTTATCTACATTCAGCATTAAAACAATACAATTGTGAATTTTCGCCTCAAAAATTGCCAACCATGTTTAAACAATTACGATTACGCCTGAAACAATATTTCGGATTATTTGTGTTACCAAATACGTTAACAAAGAATAAATTGAGCTATTTGGAATCATATATTTGTAATAGTGCATCGGAAGTCTTCTCGCATTTGGCAACATTGTTTATGGTAAGACTTTCTCATTTACACAAATATAAAGAAATAAATTGGTTTATGTTGGTTGTTATGTGAGTCTATAATGTGATCGACGCTTTACTGATTTTCACTTCCTATTAAAAATCTCCTGTAGTCGATCACGTTGTCACTGTGTCGATTGTAAACCGACCAACATACCAATTCTACTTAAATCACTTCGATATAAAATCAGTTTCTGTTTGTTGTTTAGAAAAAAACCAATGGGTGTACGCTGAATACGCCGCTACAAGGAGCTTATCGAAAGCTTTAAAAACAAATAATGAGTTTGAAACAATTTGTACAGCTTATTCGAACATGTTAACAGTTGCTTTACATTGTAAACGTCCCAAACTATGTGAAGCTATTAAAGTATATGCATTATGTTTATGTAGAATGAAAAAAGAAAATATGACAGAAAAGGAACTAAAAGCCGTAACTAAATTGTATGTATCAATATTTTGGTCTACACTATCACATGGATATATAGAAAAAGCAAAAAAAAATTAGTGATATTGCTTTACGTACAGCAAAATCAACAGAAGCACCAGAATTAGTTGTCCCAATCTTACCAAAGCTGATGTATATCTGTTTATTAACCAAAGATGTAGATGCAGCACTAGAAATTTAAAAAAAGCTATATTTGCTTGCTATCGATGAGAATAATGATGACCAATCAACATATTTATGTTATTTGGCTCAATGTATGGCTTTCCATTTAGAAACTGGTAATGTTATCACATGGTATGATGAATTTTTCGAAGAAATGAGCTGTGAAGATTTTGTTAATATTAAAGATACATCAGTTAAAAATCATTTTTGTGTCACTATGTGGTTATGGTGTGTCAGAAATTTAACTGGGATAGAGCAACTTTTTGGTATTCGGAAATGGAAGAATTTTGTCAATTCGATATTATTGATGACACTGATGCTATTAATCAAATAACTAAATTGTATTTATTGGAAGGTATGATAACAGCATTGGCTTATAAAAAAAAATATGGGAATGATGAAGAATGTTGCCGTTATTTTCAAAAAATCATTGAAAATTTGATAGAGGGTTTGGAAGAAACTGCGAAACATATGGAAATTATTTTGCCACGGTAAGATCTAATTTCCTGGATAGATCAACTTTCGATTTAACAAAAAACTTTCGTTTTTTATAGATTATACCATATGAAGGCCTATTATCGTATTGTTCGACGTAATGACGCTTCTAAAGGTTTTAAATATTTAGGAAAAGCTCATAATTTGGCTGTTAAATACAACAATATTTTGGAAGAAGAATGGGTGGTGCATTCTTGGAAGGTATACCTGTTTTCTATTAGTCTAAAATTGCAGTCATCAAATTCTAAACACATTGTATTTGTTAGGTTTGGAACAGCATAATAATCGGGAATGGCATTTTGGAATTTTGGAAACAATATTATAACAAACAGAGTCAATTATATGATTATAAAATTGAACGTAATAATGTGAAATGTGTATATTTCACATTAGTACTCAAACTTCACAAAAAAGATTACCCCATTAGACCTATCACTACATTCCAGAACACACCCATCTATAATCTAGCCAAATTATTAATAAAAATATTAGATTTTCAACCAAAAAACACAATAAAAAACTCCATGGAACTTATTGATCATCTAAATAGCATTAATTACAACCCTGATTATATAATGGTGTCTTTTGACATAACTAATTTATACAGCAGTATACCGACCAATATTATGTTAGATATTGCTAAAAATTACATAAACAAAAAATTTGATGATGAAAAATCCAAAAAAGATGTCTACAGAATACTAGAATATATTATTAAAACTAATTACTGTTCATTTAATGACAAGAATTATATTATCAAAGATGGATTACCGATGGGCATGCCAGCCTCTGGTATGCTTGCTGATCTTTTCTTAAATCATTTTGAAAATAATTTTATCCTAAGAAAATCCAACCTTTTCCTTAAAAATATTGAACTATACAAACGATATGTAGACGACATCATAATAATTTGGCATGGTAAATTAAAAACTCTAGATTTTTTCTATAGATATTTAAACTGTTTAAACAATAAAATTAAATACACATTAGAAATAGAAAAAGATAACAAAATTAATTATTTAGATTTGACCATCACAAAATTAGATAATAAATTTTCAATAGATATATACAGAAAAAATACAAGATGTGGTGCACTCATCTCTAATAATTCCTATCACCTCCAACAGCATAAAATAGCATATTTTGATTAATTTGTTAACAGAATTTTCAAACTCAAATTAGACAATAATAAAGCTGAAAAAGAATTAAAGAATTTAAAATATCCATCTCAAGCTAATAATTTCAATCCCAAAATAATTACCAAGATATACCATCGCTTTAAAATTAAACAAGATCCACTATTCACACCAAATAAAAATAATTTAAAATATTCAATATTCACATTTAAAACCCTTACTTAACAAATATAGTATAGAACCAACATTTAGATCTGACTACAATATCCAATGAATTTTAAAAGAAAAATCACAATCAATTTTAAGCAAAATGGAGTTTATAAAGTCTATTGCAAAGATTGTCAATAATCATATATTGGTGAAACTGGCCGTAAACTTGAACATAGAATTAATGAACATAAAAGAGTTCAAACATCAAATGTTTTCAAACACCTACAACAAAATAAACATACGTTGGATGATGAAAAGACAAAATTATTATATAAATGTGACAAAAGCCATAAACTTAAACTGTTAGAACTATATGAAATACATAAACATCAAAAAAATAAAATTGAAATCTTAAACGACCAAATAGAATCTATTGTTGAACCATTATTTAAAATTTTAAAATATAACGATTCTATTTCACCGATTAAATAAATAAAACAAAACCATTGATCTTCATTTAGCTCATTTTTCAAAATTTGAATTTAAATTTATTTAATTATAGGATGGTATATATGATGATAATGTATCAAATATGATAAAATTTCGACATTTTAACAACATTCTATGTTATAAAGAATAATAGTTTTCCACTTGTTTTTTTTTTAAAAAAAAATTGTTTGTATGATAAAAATTTTTGTTTTATTCTTTGATTGTAATAAGTAGTTTACATTATATAATCATTTTAATAGTAATAATAACATTGTATGTGTAATTTAGTAATTCGTTTGTCTGAGTAAGTAATCTTTGTAATATTAAAAATAAATAATTAACAAGATTTTGTAATGCAGCATATGGCACTGATGATGGTCCACGACCGAAACTAGTTTGCCAGTTAAATGATAAAATTTATCTTTGGAAAAAAGAACTGAAGTTTCACTTCAAATTTTATCTTTATTTATTGGAATATTCCAAAGATGAACAAGCCCCAAAATAATCATATTCTTATTTTAATAATAAAAAATTTTTAAACTTTATATTAATAATAAAATGGTTGCTATTTATTGGGTCTGTATCTTTAAACATTTTTGATCAGTATTTTTAATAAATGGTCAGTATATACAATCAAATATCAGTACATCAGTATTACACCGAGTGATACAAAAACGGTCAGTATATTTATTAAAATGTTTGTAAATGTAATGATTTGCCAGTATTTCAAATGGATAGTCAGTTTTTATCACAAAATGACAGTATATAATAACATAGGTTGTCAGTAAATTACACAATATTTACTTTACTAATTAAATACAAATTTTCATATGATAAAAATGTATAGCTAAAGTCATGTTAGAAGATCTTTCTGGATAGATGCGCAGTGGACTATTGGTAAGTGGGGGTAGAAAAAAGCACGTGCAAGCAAACGCCAGACAACAATTTTGAGATTGCAGTGGCGTTCTGTATTAAGAAAGATTCTATATTACATATGTTACAAAAAAACTGTGTATGAATAATTAATTTAATTAGATTATCTAGATCTACAGTGGAATAAAATTCAATTATTTATAAATTTATTGTGTGATATTCGTAACAATATTTTATATACACATAGAACATTGCGACAAGTAAATGCGCTTTATGCCGCCACTGTAGAGTTTTTCTGATAGTAAGCGAGATTTGTCGAACCTACTTCGCAACCTGCGCCAAAAAGATCTTCTAAGACGACTTTAACTATATCAGTATAATGTATTAATCTGAAATATGTGTGTATGATGATTATTATTTCATTAAGTTTTATTTGGAGGCAAAATAAATATCCAAGACAGGAAAAATACTTTGGTGCCATTTACATTCCAGCTCTTCTTAATTATGCTGATGAATTTAGTAACAATCATATGTTTACATTAAATGTTTTTCTTGTTTATACTTGTAATCACTGTCGTTTTCAGGCACAAGTATTTGTTATGACTATAATTGTTGTAATGTTATTTTTTTCACAAAGTTCAGTCTTATTAGTTTAGTTAAACCAGTTAGTCGCAAGTTTTCGCCAACGTATTATTTCTGTTAGAACTCTTCTCTGGTACTGAAATGGGTTTCTTAACCGAGAGTGCAACAATCTAACATAATAATCATAAACCGCAGATCAAAATAGTAGGTATATCTATCTGTGCAGGTAGCATAAAAATATATAAAATACTTTATATAGGTATATCATTTTTATCCCAATGGCATCAAATATTGAGAAATATATATCTGATGAAGAGGTAAATGAAGAAACGAGTTCAAGTTCTAGTAGAGCTCGAAGAAAGAAAAGACAACGAGTAGTTAATCAGTGTCGATTCTAGGCCACTTTTTCGCGGGAAATTTGAATTCGGACGCATGCGCGGTTTCTCCCTCCCGTCTACCTACCTGCCTATCCCCACCCTTATCAAGTCAAAGCGATATGCGGTTTGCAGTTGTTGTTGTCAAAGAGATATGCGGTTTAATCAAACCGTAAAAAGCACTCTGCAACAATAACAACAACATAGGCAGGTGGGGGAAAACCGCGCATGCGTCCGAATTCAAATTTCCCGCGCAAAAGTGGCCTAGAATCGGCACTGCTTAACTACTACAACGCAATTGGAAAATGGTTTCGACATTCAACAATAAAGAAGAAGCAACGAATGCAGTAAATGCAGAGGAAATTTGGAGCTTTCATTATCGAAATAAAACGGCGGATGGAGCTAAAACTTATTTTCGCTGTAATAAAGTAAAAAGAAGAGATCAACAATGCAATGCTGAATTATATTTACTTTCCAATAACAAAAACGAAAGCGTAACTATGTTTAGGACCGAAGAGGAGCATTCGCATGGAAATTTAGAGCAACAAACATCAAAACTTTCGAATCAAATGAAAGAAGAAATCAAAAAGCTGTTTGAGTTAAAAGTAAAGCCGAAAAAGATATTTGAAATTTTAATCGAAAAGGGTTTGAAACCTCAAAACAAAACACAACTTTCCAATTATTTAGTGCAACTAAGAAAGCAAACGTATGGACCAACTGAAATAAGTCTTGGTGAATTCGAGCAGTGGTGCTTAGATCATAATAAAATGCCAGATTCTGATGAACTAGCTTTTGTAGTGTCTCATGAAGTAAAATATGTTGACGAATTGGATGATGATAGAGAGGAGGCAAAAGATAACGGTGGCACAGATTCACGTTTCAGAGTTTTCATTTCAACCAAACAATTGCTTAAAAGCTGTACCAAGTCAAATAAAATTCATGTTGATGCCACTTATAAACTAATATGAGAAGGTATGCCAGTTATAGTTGTTGGCACTACAGATCTTGATCGTCACTTCCATCCATGTGGCATCGCAGTATGTTCGAATGAAAAAACGGCAGATTTTCAGTTTATTTTTCAATCACTTATTGACGCATTAAATAGTATGAATGAGCATATTGATTTCGATTATTCAATATCCGATAGCTCAAATGCAATTCGAAATGCATTTGTTCAAATATTTGGTGATAATAAACATTTGATCATGTGTTGGGCACATATGCGACGCAACGTTATGAAAAAAATCGAATCATTAGTGGAAAAGAGCTTAAGAAAAGAAATAATAGATGACATCGATACACTGCAATTGGCCCCAAGTAAAGAAGTGTTTGACAAAGCATTACCACTATTTATTAAGAAGTGGCATCAAAAAAAGCAAACTGAGTTTATTGATTACATGAAGTTGCAATGGTTCACAACACATCAAAATTGATATGAAGGTGTTGTGCACCGCAATCCTTCTACAAACAACTCTTTGGAGTCTTTTAATTTAGTAATAAAAAAAGAAGAAACATTTCGTGAACGACTACCTCTGTCAAGATTTTTTGAATTAATCAATAAATCCGTGGAAAAGTGGTCAAGAGAATATACAACCAACAGTCGAATGTTCAAGATTTGTACTACATTTGCGATAATTCAGTTCAATATTTTTGTCCGTCAAATCAAATGTTAAGTGTTTCAGAAGAATAAATATCAACTTTGGTAGAAATGTGTTAGAACACATTTGATCAATTTAAATGTAAAGCATTTAAAGCCTGGATTGTAAATTTGCCAAAGGAAATGGAAGAATGGTCAAATTGCTGCTGCACTTGTCCAACTTTTTTAAAGAAATTTATATGCAAGCATATAATAGGCTTAGCTATTCGCTTAAAACACGTCAAACCTCCTCCGGCAGCTAAACATATACCTATAGGCGAGAAACGTTCAAGAGGAAGACCTAAATTAGCAACCCGTGCTCTTTTAGTGGATTAATCAAACATTTTCTACTTTTATATTATATTGTTCATTTATGCTTGTTAATATTTACTTTTTTTGATACAAATTCACTTTTTTCAATAACTAGTTGAGTAACAAAAAAATATTACTGCTATTTTATTTAACTATACTGACCAAAAATTTGAATTTAATTGAACAAAAAACAAAAATTATACCTACCAGATCAACAAAATCTTACTGATAAAATGCGATTTGATAATGATAGTTAACTATTTATACTGACCAAAATATTCTTATATACTGACCATCTATTTCATAAAATACTTACGAAAAATTAATAAAAATACCTACCAAATAAATAGAAGTGATTTTGTTTTTGTAGAGACACAGTTGCAAGGATCGATTTATATTAGTCAAAAGACTGGTGCTATTACTGGTAAATTTCAGATTACAATGTTGATTTTAACATATTTTGCAATTATGCAATTGTTTTTTTTTGATAGAATGATAAGAAATTTAATTTTATTCTAGAATCTCTGATTTCGTAATGACCGGTACTGTAATAAGTGAATTGTTTGTTGTTGATTGTAAGAGTTTAGATCACGTTCCACAAATTGATGCAGCAATCAGATTTACAGATTTACAAGTTGAAAATAACAATAACAACACTTTCCCAACATAAGTTTTCATTGATAAATTAATCGTCAGAGATATGTATGATAACAGGTAATTTAAATTAATAAATGCTATACTGGTAATTAGAGAAATTTTACAAACTAAATTTGGTACTATATTTTAGTTGGCAGTTCTGTAGAAAGGAAACTATACTTCAAGAAGCTATGCATGATAATTAGAGTTTTGTTAAGGTTAAAAATATTTCAAGTTTTCATCAACATTAGTTTGATAGTGAAGTGACGTTAGAATTACTAAGGATCAGAATTGACACGAGAATGCTTAGAAATTCAGCCATCATACAATAGCTATTTGCATTGTTGTAACAGGTTCTCTTGTTTAGGTATGTCGTACATTTGTTAAAACCTAGCTACTGCTCTTATGTATCTACTGTTAAAGTACTGGCTATTTGGCCTTCTGTATGATATCATTGATAACATCATTTTACTTTGAAAATAATGTTTCTGAACTGATGGAAGATTTTGTGAATGTGATATCCTTAATTCCCATTTATAT
>JAZBGY010002330.1:0-11553 GCA_037414755.1 Lydus trimaculatus
CTGCTTAGGTCGAGAAGCTTTCTAGCATTCTGAGGCAAATAGTCAATAAACTTTTTTGCCTGTCACATTCCTGGACATTGTTTCCAGTGGAGCATTTTTCTGCTCCATTCCCACGCATAGATTTCGTGCCTTCTGTGGGGCTTGGCTAGCCCACAGAATGGCTCCGGACCTATGAGTGGAGCCATGGCACCTGCTCTCGCAAGGTCGTCGGCTATTTCATTGCCAGCAAGTCCCTGATGCCCTGGCACCCAAGAATCATAGCTATGATACAATTTTTATCAAAACAGGGTCTTGCTTTTCGTGGTACATCAAATCAGTTATATACTTCTAATAATGATAACTTTCTGAAACTAGTAGAAATGATTGCTAAATTTGACAATGTTATGGACGAACATGTTAGACGGATTCAGTACTCTAAAACGGAAGATACACGAATTGTTCATTATCATGGGGATAAAATTCAAAATGAAATAATACACATTTTGGCAACAGAAGGAAGAAAATTTATTTTAAAAGAAGTTAAAAAAAATAAATATTTTTCAGTAATACTAGACTGTACCCCAGACGCCTCACATACCGAACAGTTGACTGTGGTTCTTAGATACGTTGCCATACAAGTCAAAAATGTTGAAATAAAAGAACATTTCATTTCATTTTGCCCAATTTATGATACTACAGGAGAAGGTTTCTTCAATTTTTTGATAAATGAATTAAAACAGCTTAATTTAGATATTAATGACTTAAGAGGACAAGGTTACGATAATCGGTCTAATATGAGGAATAAAAAAGTTGGTCTCCAAAATCGAATTTTAGAATTTTAGAAACAAGACATCAAGCGCATTCTCTAGCAGCCAAAATTAATTCCTTTAAATTTGTATGCTTTATTACCATTTGATATGAAATTCTTTTAAAAATCAACATAGTAAGTAAACTTCTCCAGAGTCAAAATGGCCAAATCCACACAACAGTAGAATTATTGAAAGATTTAAAAATGTACACCCAAAGTATGCGCAATGAAGAGTCTTTTAACAAATTAATTTCATCTGCGAAAGAATTTACCAAATCAATAAATTTCAATTCAAGTTTTTCGCAAGATCTAACAGTTCGACGACGTAAAATTAAGAAACAGTTTGATTATGAACATGAAGACGAGAGTGATCAAAACACAAAAAATTATTTCAAAATTAATTTCTATTACACCTTAATTGATACAGCTCTTTCTTCCGTTGAAGAAATATTAATTCTTTTAAGAAATCATAGTGATACCTTCAGTTTTCTCTGCAATTTGGAGATTATTGAGGATCGAGAACTTGTGAAATGTTGTAACGACTTGTCTCTAAAACTGACCGATGGTAATGAATCAGATATTGATGGAGTAGAACTATTTGAAGAAATTAAATCTCTAAGAGTTTACGTAAAGAATAACAAACATGTCTTGATTTACTTCAATATTTGGTTTCTAATAGTTTAACATCACTTTTTCCCAATCTTTGTATCTCTTTAAGAATAAACTTAACTCTTCCGGTCAGTGTTGCTACAGGTGAGCGATCATTTTCAAAATATGTTAAAAAGTATATATCCATGCGAGAGGTGGCAATTCGTGTGTGTGTGAACAAAGGCGCCCATATGCCTTAGCGCGAGCCTGGCTAGGTATATGAGCGGAACGATGAACGGGTATTATTCTAGGTCGCCAACGAGCCACAGCTAGAAACGGGTATTATTCTAGGTCGCATCTGAGAGCCACAGCTAGAGACGGGTATGATTCTAGGTCGCCAACGAGCCACAGCTAGAGACGGGTATTATTCTAGGTCGCATCTGAGAGCCACAGCTAGAGACAGTGGGTAATGGCCAACTGGCCCTTTTACGGTAGAACGGTACAGCTTATACAAGTTGCGACAACAAAGTGAGTACATTGGAATAATCGTGGTCACCGCCCATAAACATATCTTCTACACAAGTTAGAACGAGATAGAAACAAAACTGGACAACCAGATGTGTAAGAATAAGGGCTGTAGCTGTAGACCCCTTCCAGCAGTAGCTGAATTCCAAAAAACCATCCTCATTTCGTAGATAAAAATCCATCCTGGTTGATGTCTTTGTCAGGAGCATGGGGAACATTGTGCACTTTAGGTGGCACATGAACAGGCCAAATGTATCAGACGAAGATCGAAATACATTCTACCTACCAAATATTTTTATTTCACTTTCTTAAAAGACACAAACTAACATGAAATATTTAATTCCCAATCATCTGGGATTGATATTGATGGTATTAAATATGTCGCTCTTGCCTATGCTGACGACCTTGTGCTCGTTGCCAGTTCTGGGCGAGAATGTCAATTGTTGGTTCGTCAATGCGAAAGATTCTTTTCTGGTCGCCAAATGGAGCTGAACCCCTCCAAATGCACGAGTATGATAGTAAATTTGTTACCCACTCAAAAGAACTTATATGTTTCAACGCGTTTCCCTATTGTTGCCTCAGGGACGGTGATTCCGTACGTAGATGTTCGACAACAATTTAAATATTTGGGACACAAATACAGCTTCATGGGTATCCAGACCATAAATCATGATACAATTAAGGTAGAATTGGAGAGAGTGTCACGTGCTCCTCTTAAACCGTTCCAGAAACTTAATATTATTCAAAGTTATTTATTACCGAATTATTTGTATAGCCTTCAGACACCTTCAATCAACAAAAAGAACTTAAACGGCTTTGACCGGCTTGTTCGTTGAAGCAGTCTACGAACTCCTATCTCTGCTCCGCTCAGGGGTGGTGGTCTGGGCTTGACTTGTTTCTCGACTAAGATTCCATCCATTCTATCCGGACTCTGTCAGAATCCTCATTATCAATACCTTCAAGAGAGTCTCTCAAACTTGATTCGATTCATTGGCAACGGCCTCAAAGCCGAGGCCTCGTATTGGTCATCCAAACTGGAATCTTCCAACGCCGGCAATGGATTGGGGTCCGTTGGTTATTCTTCTTGTGGTTCTGAATGGATATACGATCCTCCAAAGTACTGGAATCGAGCTCATTATATTGGCGTTCCGGTGACATATTGGGAGGTCTAGTACTAATTGCTTCCTCGGGTTGTCACAACAGCAATACTTTGGTGGACACCTCTGTGCACATAGTCTTCAATAAGATGAACCGAATATTTTTCACACAAGTTTGGTATATGTTGCAAGTATTGCGCTTCAATTGTGCAACATAGAAGGGCAAACAAATTTTTCAGTTGTTGAGGATCCCGAGTTGATAAAGCCTGCTCCAAACATTTATCATACTCCTGGCCGTCGTCTAGTAAACCAAGCGCCACACTTGCAGATTGGTAACTATCGTGAAGTGTTCCATTTGCTGTTTTGAGGTAGTCGTACGATTGAGCAAAACAATTGCATATTTTCAGGAGAAGGAGCGACAGAGGCAACACATGCTATAATTTTAGTAACTCTAGATCGCTGTTCCCACAAACAATTCTTGTTGTCCCAAATATAAAATTCTGGTATTTCGTGATAGTAATACTGCCTGGCTTCAATTTTATTCTGATTAAGTTGGAACCATGCTTCTAACTTTGATCGTTTGTTGATAGCATTTGATAATTCTTCCTCGTTTGCTGCTTCTTCAATTCGTACGTCTCAATTGTTTTCCATATGAACTGGCAATACTACCATTGCATGAGACCTGTCATATAATTTAAATTCAAAGAGCCTACAGAAAGCCTCGGTCGAAGTAACGTAACGACAGTCAATATAATTTTGTATTTCATCCCTTTTGACCATTCTTGGCACTTCATCTTTGTCTTGAATATCTTATCGTGTCTCCGCTTGTGGTTGCGACTGACGACATTATTGATGTTGTTCCCCAAATGTCTCTCTTGTGAAAATAACAGCCGCTTGATCATTACCCTTTTGCACATATTTATGGAGATATTTTATTGATACTAATGTACCGCAAACTTCAAAATTAATATGACATTGATATTTAGCGGTAGCGAATTGAGGAAGGATCCTGCGATTATCAACTGTATAACTTTCTAACTCTATAGATCTGCCGTCTTTTCGTCGTCGGTAAGTTGGTTGCCGACTGCCAGCAGCATTACTGCATCCTCTTTGGTTCATTGAGGTACTGACAACGAATTGTTTGAGGTACCACTTGGAACATTTACCATCTCTCATGCATGGTGCAGTTACGTTTTCCGTACCACATAAACGATGGAAATAATTATCACTTACGATTTGCTAGAGAGCTGGTTGAGTAACTGGATCAGGTATAACAGCTGAAATAATGCTATCTACTTCTTCTGGAGTTTCTAATTGATCTTGTTTATAAATGTCACAATGATATGTGCATGTGGTAAAGCACGTCTCTGTAACTCAATTACATAGAGATAATTCTTTACAACTCCATACATTTGGTTGTGCACAATGTCTTTTATAAACTCAAGTAGCTTCAACTGGAACACTCGACATACTAGATCTATACGATCCTGGTGCCGCAATGGATGTTTCAAGTTTTCTACAATCTCTTTCCAGTTAGGATTACACGTAAATGTAATAAATAAATCAGGCTTTCCGTGCCTAGCTACTATTGCCATTGAGTCTAGATAACGCCTAATTCTGTTTCTTTCTCCACTCTTAAAAGAAGTGGGCAGAACAATCATTGTCCTTCCAAACTACTGCGCATCTACAGTATTTGGTGATGGTACAGTGCTTCTGATCACTATTCGAAGTGATGCTTCTTGTATTACACGAAATTTTTTCTGGTTATCCCTTAAATACCACGATGTATTGCTGGAACAGCTTTCCACCAAAATGTATGATAGAAAATTTATCTCTCCTTGTAAAAAGTCTATAGCGGTAAAACTGTCGAATCGTTACAGATTTCGTTGGCTTGTTTCTGAACTTCAAATTGAAATCGTAACCATATTCGCCATATGGAAACAATAGCAGATAGACCAATGGGTCCGCCATCCTGTTAAGATTTTTTATATTATTAGGGATGCCTCTGCTCCTTGTAATTTCTTCTATTGGCACCTATTTCTTTAATATTATTTTTGAAGGCTAGGACGATCCTCTTGACAATGCGACTGTTATCATTTGATGATGAAGATGCTTTCATTTCTTCTATTACTTCAGACATTGATCGGTATATTTGTACCAACACATTGCAACGTCTCAACATTTGTTCAATTTTGTGGATGGTCTCGATGCAGACTCTGTCGCCAATAAGACACTGACGGTAGTTCAAAGCTTCTTCGAGATCAATAAACTAGTAATGATTCAAATTCGGCTGTAGCAGCTCCTGCGTCAATGTTGGCCCACTGGCACATACCACGAAGCACCAATGCTCTTGACCTAAATTGCTAATCTGTTGGCCTGACATTTTGAATGATACCATTGCAAAATTTGAGTTTATTGCACGAATGTTATCTCGAAATTCTTGATTAATCTTTCCTGGTTCTGTCAGCAGCTTATACAATTCAGTTGGACACGTGTTAAGAGCAGGCAAAACTATTTCGCCTTTATTGCATGCACCAAATCTTGATTTGTTCACGATTAGTGCATTCACACTTACAATCTCGTCTGCTCCCTATTAACCAATAATAATACCTAAATGTCTTGATGCAAATTATGCTTTCATATATTGTTACAATCCACCCCACTAGAACACACAATCGTGTTTTCGATTAAAACGCTAGAAAGACAGAGTCCATTGTTAAATATTTCCTTAGGTCCAATTCTATACGAAACCGTCGTTACTTGAAAGTTCTAGAAGCATAAAAGTCAAGCTCACGTTCTCCATTAGTGTATTCAATGCCAAATTTTCAAAAATTCACCACGGCCATAAAGGGTAGAAGAAAGTCATTTTAGAGGGGTTGTTGTCAGGAACTTTTTTGTCCTCCTTGATGTATGGATGAAGAATATATTCTCTAATTAAATGCATTGAAGTTTATACGGAGTGCTGTGACTTCCGCGGTCAGTAACTCCTCCTAGACCATTAATACTATCGATTTCTGGTTACCACCAGCTCATAGTCCATAGTTTACAGGTAGTGGTCAAAAGAGGTTTTGATTTTCGATTTTTTTGTTTTTTAAACCACTCACGGGCGTTTGAAAATTTCAGACCAATTTTTAAGGGGGTAAATAGAATTTTTGGGGTATACTTTATAGGAAATTTTTTGATACAAAGAGATACAAATCTCACAAATGAAGTAGAAATTTTGGCTCTTTTTGGGTTATTGTACATCTCTGGTTAATACACCAGTCATCTCATGTCAATGTAAAGGAACTATGGGATAACTCTGGCCTAGGAATTGAGCTGTTTCCAGCAGTTATGTCAATGAATAGATTTCAATTTTTATTGAGAAGTTTAAGATTTGATGACATCAGAACAAGAGCAGCTAGGAAATATCAAGATAAACTATGCCCTATAAGGGACATTTTTCAAATCTTTGTAAAAAATTGTAAAAGTAATTATGTTGTTGGAGAGTATGTCACAATTGATGAGAAATTAGAATCGTTCAGAGGAACGTGTTCTTTCAGACAATTTATAAAGAGTAAACCAGCGAAATATGGTATAAAGGTTTTTGCACTGGTGGATGTCAAAAGTTTTTACACATGTCACTTAGAAATTTACACTGGAAAGCAACGGAATGGTCCATACCAATATAGTAATTCACCATCTGATGTTGGAACTATCAGAAAAAACAAAAAAGAGTTACCATTGGACTTTATCAATACCAAAGGAGGCCAAACATCATCATCTATGTTTGCATTCCATGCTTGTGTAACACTATCTTCTTTTATACCAAAGAAAAATAAAAATGTCTTAGTAATATCAACGATGCACAATGGCCAAGCAGTAAATCATATTACAAAGAAGCCACAGTTGATATTATTCTACAATAGTACAAAAGGTGGTGTGGATACGGTAGACCAAATGTCGGCAACATATTCCATTGCAATAAAAACGAACTGATGGCCATTAGTTGTGTTCTTTGCAATGTTGAACGTAGGTGGTATTAATTCACAAATTATTTACAATCAAAACATCAATTCGAGTACCGTAAAAAGACATTTTCTAAGAACATTAGGTAACTCTATGGTGCAACACCATTTAAAGTATACACAAACATTAGAATGTCTACCAAGAGTAATAAAATTCAAGATCAGACGTTACACGGGTATAGAAGAAAACAAAGAAAAAATGCTTAATTCTGGACGGAAAAGCAAGAAAAACAGAAATAAAATGTGTTGATTGTCAAAAATTTATTTGCAGAGAACATAATATCAATGTTTGTGAGGACTGCTATCAAAAAAATTTATAATTGAAAATGGTTTTCTTTAATTAGAATTTTCTAACTAATAAAGTTTCATAGTTTCTTGTCGCCTTTTAATGAAAAACCACTTAGCAAAAAGCCAATAAAAGATTTAAAAATGAGTTTGACATTGTTGGTCAAAATGACCGAGCGCGTGTAGTTATTTAAAATATTTTCGCGCGTGTACTGTAGGGTGTAGCAATAATAATTAATTAGATTACGCTCCGCTACTACCCTTATGGTGGCGTTGCATTCTAAATGCAATAGAACCTCCCTAACAACTAAAAAATCAAACTATTGGTCAAACAACCCCACCCGAGACATTCGTTGTTAGGAAAATCCCTATAAAAGGAGCTGCAATTGCATTAATTAATTACAATTGTGCTTGCTTCGGTGACACAATTAACTGGTAAAGCGAAGACGCTGTAGAAGCTCTCCTGGTGATTTTCCTTAAATTGATTCCTGTTGTATTTGAAGTTTTGGTTGTAATTTTCTACGTGATTTTGTTGTTAAAGAAATATTTTGGTTGATTGTTGTTTGGTTAATTTTATTTGAAGTTTCATTTCTATGGTTAAATGTTGATGTTTGTTTGGTTTTGAATGAAGTTTATTTTTTTGGTTGAATTTTTGTGAATATTTGCTTGTTTTTCCTGTTAATTGTTTAATAAAGAATTTCCATATACTTGTTACAACTGGCGCCCAAACGTAGGGCTCGAAATTCTCACAAAGAAGAGAAAATCCTGTCATGGCTATTCAAATTACTGCTGAACAATTTGAAGCGCTCCTTCAAAAATTTCAAAATCCTATCAATGGTAATAATCGAAATTTTACTCATTGTACCGCCCGATTCGACGGCACTAGATCTTCCGCAAAGGTGGAAGAATTCATCACCACCATCTCCATTTATAAAGAAGTGGAAAACATTTCTGATGTTAATGCACTCATCGGGTTGCCGCTATTGCTTATTGGAGAAGCTAACCAATGGTGGAATGGGGTAAAAACTCAAGCCAAGACATGGGATGAAGCTATGGATTTAATAAGAAGAGCATATGCACCACGAAAACCGAAATATAAAATTTTACAAGAAATCTTCGCGTTACCTCAGCCAAATGACATGCCTGTTGATAAATTTGTAACAATACAACGAGACTTGCTTTCTCGTCTATCCAGAAAATTAGATGAACAATGGCAATTGGATGTAGTGTTTGGGTTACTCAAGACGCATATCCGAAATCGTCTTCACAGAGAAGAAATTGAAAGCTTCGACGAACTTCTCGCTAAAGCACGTGCTGTAGAAGAAAGTTTTCCAGAAAGGAAACCATTAATAAAAATTGATAATAATATGAACACCAATATACCAAGGAAAACACGAGTTCGTTGTGAATATTGTAAAAATCATGGTCATTCTATCAATGAACGCAGAAAAAGACTCGCCAACGAACCACCACATCCATCTTCTGTAAAACATAAAGCAGCAGAAATCCGATGTTATGGATGTAACACTCCAGGTGTTTATCGAAGAAATTGTACTAAATGTAATAACGTTGCAACGAATACATCAAATAATAACACAACAACAAACATGGTTGGATTTTGTTCTGTGAAAACAGCACGTCTTAAACCACGTCCCAGACCAGCTGTAAATATTCATGTAGCCAACACTTCAGGTACTGCTTTCCTGGACACAACTGCAGGTTCGAGTGTGGCAAGTGCAAGTCTTTTTCGTCTTTTACGTCAAACGGGTCATGAAATTCACCTTGAAATGGTTGATGCCACTTTTGCTGATGGTACAATGAAAACATTACAGGTACCTACTATTCAAACAAACGTCATACTTTGTGGTCGAAGCATCCCGACTAATTTCGTATTGCTATCGTCAGAAGAAAACACAAAAACTCTTCTTGGTGCTGACTTCATTGAAGATGCTGGTCTTGTGCCTGATCTTGCTGCAAGAAGATTCTACTTCAGGGATACTCCACATTTTACTTATCCATTCACCCCGAAAGATGGAGTCATTGAGAAGATCGAAATAAATTCGAATTTAATCAAAGTTGCCGCCGTAGAAACTGTTCAACAACCACTACGTACAGAAGTTGAGCCAATGGATGAAGGAAATTATGGACCACCTATTCCTAAAGGCCCACCTGTTACACATCAAATGGAATACTGGCCAGGTGATGGAGCAGATGATGCAATTGCATATATGTGGGCAGATGCAGTAGCTAACACCGCTGATTTGTTCATGGATGATAATTATTTCGCTTTACCTCTTGGATTGACTAGTCTTCATTTAAAAGTACATGAAGGTATAGATTTTACCGCAGAAGAAAGAGAGGCCTTCAATAAACTGATTGATAATTACACCGATTTATTCGAAGACTCCGGCCCTCCAACACCTTATATTGAACACTGTATTGAAACTGGAAATCACTCTCCGATATCAGAACCTCCTTATCGGCTGACTCCACAAAAGAAAGAATTCTTAAAACGAGAAATTGATCAAATGGTTACTAATGGTATAGTCGAAGAATGTGACAGCCCGTGGGCTGCCCCTGTTGTTTTGGTCCCAAAATCAGACAAAAGTTTTCGTCTTTGTGTTGATTATCGAAAATTAAATGCGATCACCACTCCAGACTCCTACCCGTTACCCAGAATGGATGATTTGTTGCAGAGTATTGGAAAAGTTGGTTATATCAGCACTATGGATCTACAAGCTGGATATTGGCAAAAAAATTCGGATTATTCAGATTTACTCGTATGCCGTTTGGGTTAAGAAATGCTCCTGCTACTTTCCAGCGTTTAATGGATCGTTTCAAAGCTGGCCTTCCAGACATTACTTTACTTGCATATCTAGACGATCTTATCCTCTTGTCCATCAACAGTAAAGATCATTTGAAACAATTGGAACGATTGTTTGAACATTTCCGTCTTTTCAAATTAAGAATGAGGAGAGAAAAGTGTTTCTTTGGTTGTCCAGAAGTACGTTATCTAGGTCATCGAATATCCGCTGATGGAATTGTTCCAGACCCAGAGAAAGTTCAAGCTATTGCAAATATACCACCTCCATCAAATTTGAAACACGCACATACTTTTTTACAAACTTGCTCTTGGTTTCGAAGATATATCGAAAATTTTGCCACATTGTCAAAACCACAAAGTGATCTGTTAAAGAAAGATGCTACATGGAAATGGGGTCCCGCACAACAAGAAGCGTTCGAAACATTGAAGAATCGCCTAATTACTGCTCCCATTTTACGAAAAGTCGATGTAACATAACCCTTCATATTACAAACAGATGCCAGCTCTCACGCTATAGGGGCTGCTCTCCTCCAGGGGGAGGGAAATGAAGAAAGACCAATTGAGTACGCAAGTCGTCTACTTATTGCCGCGGAACGAAATTATTCTACCACAGAACGAGAAGCTTTCTACATAGAGGAAAGTTGTACCGTGTTCATCAGTGATCATCAACCTCTTCGGTGGCTCATGTCTCTAAAATCACCAACTGGAAGACTGGCTAGATGGTCTCTACAACTTCAGCCATACACTTAGTTATCCAGTATACTCCAGGAAAAGCAAATGTTTTTGCTGACTTGCTATCCAGACCTCAATGTAACGAAAATACGAAGACTGAAGGTTCTGTTTGTAATGTCCACATTGATATCCCTACACATGGAGCCACTGCTCTTCGAGAAAACCAATTACACGACGCAGAAGTTAAACAAATTATCACCGATCTTACTTCAACCAATCCTGAAGTTGCACAATCATGGACTTATCTATTGAACCAAGGGGTTCTTTATCGATATGGTCAAGATGAAGATGAAGAAGAAGCACAACTTGTAGTCCCAGCTGATGAGCGTCCACGTATAATGAAAGAATTCCATGATTCACCAACTGTCGGACATTACGGGCAGTGTTCCCTCTTAGCTGTGCACGTGTGCGCGCGCACATAGATTTAAAACATAGCGCACATGAAAAATAATCACGCGCACAGAATTTTTTTGCGTACAAACGCTTCAAAAACTACAAAATTTGAATTTGATTTGTTGGTTCCAAGTTCAAATTAGCCGCCAACCATATAGCCTGTGTAGATGACAGTGCAATTGTCAGTGATGTGGTGAGATTCTGTAATAGTGATGATCATTCGATAGTTGCGCAGGTACTTCTGGGAGTCCCCGTTACGCTACATAATGTTGTATTATTGCACAATGTAATTGCGAAGTTTTGTTAGTAATTATT
>JAZBGY010002332.1:0-11549 GCA_037414755.1 Lydus trimaculatus
ATCAACAGCATAGCTGTTATACATAATTTTTTTTATCTTATTGAAAGATTGACAGTAAATGAAACATATTTATATAATAATTTGTATTTTTCCTCAATCTGGATCATGTCTTGAGGTAGTTTCCGTTTTAGTCTCGTATGAATGTTTTTCCTTCCTAAGTTTCGGGGTGTTGGATTATCTTCTTCAAGTTTTTCATAGAATCTTATCGTCAATTTTTCAATGTACTCTTTAATGGTTGATTGCCCAAGCTCATAATGTATTTACCCATTTCTTACATACCATGGTGCATTAATACTTATTCTCAATATCTTGTTCTGTAAGCACTGTAATTTGTTTATATTTGTTTGTGAGGTGTTGTACCAAATAGAACAAGCATAAGTGATAAGTGATCTAATTATTGAATTATATATCAATAACGAGCATTTTAATTTTAGGGTTGATTTTCGATTTATAATTGGGTAGACCTATTGGAGCCTGGCAGGCGCTTGATTTATTTTGTGATTGATGTGATATTAATGGAATACTTTGATTATTATCATTCGATCCCAACACTAATATAGATTTCGGTACATGAAGTTCGGAAATTTATTATTTTTAGTCTGATTAAATCTAATTGCACATACTTACTTTGTCTCTTCTATCATTATTTATTCGTGAATACTTGAAATTTCGCTTGTCATTCCACTATCTTGCATTTTTTGATAAACAAATGCGTTATAAAAACTACTAAATAAGCAACATAGTTTGATTTTTAGTTTCCATCAGAAAAGTTCATTATTTCCGAAATGGCTCAAACTTTTTTGACCTTACCGGGCAATATGAAGATGCCTACCATCGGCCTGGGTACACTCGATGTGAGTATTAGTGTTATTATGGCTATTGTTGTTTTCATTTGATGAAATAATCAATCATAATAGACTAAAGAAGAGAATGATGTAGAAAGAGCTTTAAATACTGCTTTAGAGGCAGGCTATCGTCATATAGATACAGCATATCGATACGATAATGAAGCTGCAATTGGTAGAGTTTTAAAACAATGGTTCGATTCAGGCAAATTGAAACGTGAAGATGTATTTATTACAACTAAATTACCATTCTTTGGGATCCATCCTGATCGTGTTGAATTTTTTATGAAGAAATCATTAAAAAATCTTCAGTTAGATTATGTTGATTTGTATTTGGCTCATTTTACTGTAGCTTGTAAATATGATTTAGCTAAAGAACAACCAATAGTTGACGATAAAGGTAAACTAGTACTAGAAGGACCTACTGATTTTGAAGGTGTCTGGAAGGTAAATATTTTCTTTTAATTTTGTTTTTGAATTTAAAAGACATAAACATAAAATGTCTTCTGTTAGAAAATGGAAGAACAAGTTGATGCTGGTCGTGCAAAACATATCGGTTTATCGAATTATAACATCAAACAAATTGATCGCATATTAAAATGTGCACGAATCAAACCAGCAAATCTACAAGTTGAATTACATTTATATTTCCAACAGAAACAATTAGTTGAGCATTGTCGTAAAAATGGTATTAGTGTTGTGGCTTATTTCCCATTAGGTGCACCTGGTAGAAATGAAATATTAAAAAAACTGAATCAACCAGCGAAAGTATTGCCCAATGTGTTGGGTAATGATTTAGTAAAGAAATTATCAAAAAAATATTCTAAAACACCAGCACAGATAGTTTTAAGATTTCTAATACAACTAAATGTTGTTCCAATACCGAAAAGTGTAAGACCGGAACGTATTAAAGAGAATTTCAATGTTTATGATTTTCAAATCAGTAATGATGATATGGAAGCATTGATAAAGGTGGATCAAGGTGAAAAAGCGAGAATTGGTGATTGGACGCTTCTTCCTGGGTGAGTATAGTCCTTTAAAAGCTTTAATGTATACAAATTCTCGTTGTAAATCTTTAATTTTGATTTGTTGATTTACTTAAGGATTTACAACTTCAATCTGTACATTAGACTCTAGTGACTAGAAGATTTGAAGTAGCATAATTAATTTATCTTATCGTATTTTCATTTCTGAAATTTTAGCGTAAAAGAACATCCTGATTATCCTTGGAAATAAACGTAACAAGTGATAAATTGGAATGATTTGTGAAGTTCTGTAGTAAATAAACACAATATTTTTCGACAAAGGAAAACATTTATTTATTCAAACAAATTGTTTCCCTTATGTATGTACTTTAGTTCACAATATTCACCACTCTCCAAAGCAACAAATGAAAAAATCGGATAAGATTAGAATTTTTGATAAAACTAACTCACAATCAGTTGCAATACGAGTTTATATTTATATATATTTAGGTTTTTTTCCTTTTATCTTTAGAAAATGAGAATTCAAACTCATATAACACACCTGTAATACAATATTATTTTAGTATACTGTTCTAAGAATAAATAAAGTACTTAATAGTGGAAAAACAAGAGCAAATATTATGTATTATGTATTCTTTTAATATTTATTAATTCTCTAGATAGTTTAGATAAAAGCAGATAAAAGACAAATTGCTACAAATTGAGAGAAATCATTCTAGATTAGGAATTTAAAAATTGCGCAAATTATGGCCACATGATCGAGAAATTGCAAGACGACGGTACTATACCTGACATCTACATGGCATTTATGAAGAGTTTAGTGATGGGCATAATCGAATACTTTCAATAATCGAAAGATCACATCCCGAATGATTCGTATATTCGAATGAGGAGCAATTTAAATTTTCCACTATCGCTACCTAAACGACTGCGGTCAGTACGGTCTATTATAAAATATAAAACGATACAGTTTTGATGAAATGGATATTTTGAAGACTGAGGAGTAGGGGTGTGCGATTCGCCCATTTGCGGATCGATTTTCGATTCGCAAAAAAAATCTATACAGTGCGATTAATCGGAAATTTTCTGAATCGATTCTTATCGCAACGAATCGATTCGAATCGACATGAATCGGCAAGATTTTGAAACATGATCTATTTAATCTTAATAAATACAAACTTAACGTATCGAATTTTTCTAGAAATTTCATAGATTTCCGAACATATCAAATCTAGCAAAAAAATATCTGTGTGCACAGGCAACTAGTGTACCCACTGAAAGAGTTTTCAGTAAAGGTGGACTCGTTGTAGAAGTTCATCGAAGGGCTCTTCCAGGGGAACATGTTGAACATTTAGTAGTGATTGCGATGAATAAGCACATTCTTTAATTTTTTTTCTCTATTGTTATTAATGTTAATCCTTATGAAAATAAATGTATTAAGTTTTCAGTTAAAAATATATTTGAATCACTGTAAACTGGTTATAATTTTTCCTTGATATAATAATTTAAGCAATTTCATTCTTCATTCATCGTCACTTTTGAATCGATTTTTTGATTCACAACAGAGTTCGATTTAATAAAATCAAATCGATTCTCGATTCTCGATTCAGAATTTTTATTTTAAATCGACGAATCGATTTGCTCAACGAATCGATTCAAATCGATTAATCGTTTTTTTTCCACAGGCCTACTGATGAGCATTATTTAATAAATTATATTATAAATTAAATAAACCACTACTAGGGTGCGTATTGCCTGTTTAGAGATCTAGGCGATCCACAATACATATCAAGGCTCCACCTCACGAATGCAAGTGCCAAGTAAACACAGAATAGTCATTATTGTTTTTGTATTGTTTAATTCTGTAGATTAAATAGTCTAAATAGAAGCAGATAAGCAACAAATTACCATTTTTAATCCGTAAGTTATACCACGTTCTCTGATTAAATCAAATTGCACATTTATCTCTTCTATCATTATTTATTTGTAAGTACTTGAAATTTCGCTTGTCATCCCACTATCTTGCATTTTTTGAAGAGAAACGCATTATAAAAACTATCCATTTGCCAAATAAGCAGCATAGTTTGATTTTTAGTTTCAAAGAGGAAAGTTTATTATTTCCGAAATGGCTCAAACTTTTTTGACCTTACCGGGCAATATGAAGATGCCTACCATAGGTCTTGGTACGTGGCAAGTAAGTATTAACATTTTCACTGCTATTGTTGTTTTTATTTAATGAAATAATCAATTAATAGGCTAGAGATGAGAAAGAACTCGTAACAGCTTTAAATCTAGCTTTAGAGACAGGTTATCGTCATATAGATACAGCATATCGATACGGTAATGAAGCTGTAATTGGTAAAGTTTTAAAACAATGGTTCGATTCAGGCAAATTGAAACGTGAAGATGTATTCATTACAACTAAATTACCATTTTGGGGGATCCATCCTGATCGTGTTGAATTTTTTATGAAGAAATCTTTAAAAAATCTTCAATTAGATTATGTTGATTTGTATTTAATTCATTTACCTGTCGGATATAAATATGATGTAGATCAAGATCAACCAATACTTAACGAAAAGGGTCAGTTATTAATAGATGGGCCCACTGATTTTGAAGCTGTTTGGAAGGTAAATATTTCTTCCTCCATATTGTTCTTGAATTTGAAAACCAAAAATCTAAATTGTTTTCTATTAGAAAATGGAAGAGCAAGTCGATGCTGGTCGTACAAAACTCATTGGTTTATCGAATTATAACATCAAACAAATTGATCGCACATTAAAATGTGCACGAATCAAACCAGCTAATTTACAAGTTGAATTACATATTTTTTTACAACAGCCGCAATTAGTTGAGCATTGTCATAAAAATGGCATCAGTGTTGTTGCCTATTCCCCATTAGGTACACCTGGTATTAATAAATTTTATAAAAGTATCAATCACCCAGAGGTAGTAGTACCAAATGTATTGGGTAACGATTTAGTAAAGAAATTATCAGAAAAATATTCCAAAACACCAGCACAGATAGTTTTAAGATTTCTAATACAAAAGAATACTGTTCCAATACCGAAAAGTGTAACGCCGGCACGTATCAAAGAGAATTTCGATGTTTATGATTTTCAAATCAGTAATGATGATATGGAAGCATTAAAAAAGTTGGATCAGGGGGAGAAGGGGAGAATTTGTGATATTGGAATCCTTCCTGGGTAAGTATAGTCTAGCAAAACTCTAAAGTATACGGACTCGAATTGTAAGTCTTTAATTTTACTTTTATCTAATCGTTTTTTCCTTTCTGAAATTTTAGCGTAAAAGAACATCCTGATTATCCTTGGAAAAAAACGTAAGAAGTGATAAATTGGAATTGGAATGATTAATTTCTGTAGTCAATAAACTTGTTCAAGAAAAAAACATTTATTTATTCAAAATAATTGTTTACACTTATGTATGTATTTCAGTTCACAATATTGACCCCTCTCGAAAGCAACAAATGAAAAAATCGGATAAGATTAGAATTTTCGATAAAACTAACTCACAATCAGTTGCAATACGAGTTTATAAATATCTGGGTTTTTTCCCTTTTATCTTTAAAAAATAAGAATTAAAACAAATATAACACACCCGTAATACAATATTATTTAAGTATACTGTTCTAAGAATAAATAGAGTACTTAATAGTAGAAAAACAAGAGCAAATATTATGTATTATGTATTGTCAGTGGCGGACTGGGTAAGCTGGACAGCCCTGGCAAATCGATATAAAAAGGCCCCCTCCTACATATTTGCAAATATATTGTTGTAAATTCTTATATGTATTTTATTATCAATTTTCATTTAAATATTTCTTACACATGTTTTTAAAACCTTCTATTGGCCGCATAGGGCTCGACCCACCGGGCAATTGCCCGGTGTCCCGACGACCCAGTCCGCCACTGATAAACGCTATTAGAGCAACAATGCAGCGAAGCAAACATTTTACTAGATTGCTGAACTTGCACGTACATTAATTAATTGATTATTTTAACTTTCATCTACTTTATTTAGAAGAATAAATAATAAATCAGACATGCTCGTAATATTTTTGATAGTGAAAAGAGTAAGTTTTCGTGGTGTAGTGGTTATCACATCCGCCTAACACGCGGAAGGTCCCCAGTTCGATCCTGGGCGAAAACAATTATTTTATTACCAATCTTTCTTAAATTCACATGTTCATTAAAGATAATTGGGTGTTAATGTTTAGACATTATTCAGACAATTTAAAGTAAATAATATTTGCTTACTTTTTGAAATCCTCTTGCATGGTCCATTTGCTTGTGGTTTTTTTCTTCTCTGAAGTTTTCTAAGGCAATTATTAGATAGCGGTTATCACCCATTAGTAAACTTGTACCGTAAGAGGATTACTCAATTGATTTTATCAAGCTTTCCTACCCTAAGCAATCATCCGATAATTATCGTGATGTTCTAAGACATCTAGTAAAGCTATTACAAATTACAAGATAAGTGAAAATTTTCCAAGTAATCCGTTTATTTACAAAATTAGTGACCGTCATGGTGGAATTTAAAAATGCACGGTTCTTCAATGTGTTGCATGTATAAAATTATTCAACAAACATCTTTTGTATTTTATAACAATGTTGAAATAATGGGATGCTTTACAATGAATAAATGTTGTGACAATAACTCATAAAAAAATTCCACTTAGTTTGAAAGCGTTCATCTACATTTGCCTGAAAGGTAGATAAAACTCTTCTAACACATATAGTATACCTTTGTTGATCTGAACAGTACGAAACTTTAACAACTATATAAACTGATAAACTATTGATTAGGATTTGTTTAATTACCAAAACTAGTTTTCTATTTCCGTGTTTCTGAATTCTACCTTTCCAAGCAGTTTAGAGAAAAGAGTGAAAGTTGCTCTCTTGAAGGTTTCTCCACACCCATAAATAACTAACAAGGGTACTTTAGAAAGAACTACATCACTTGTCTTTGTTCATAATTTTTCTGTGACTTTCACTTCAAATAGAAGCTTTAAACGATAATGTGAAACTGTTGTTGAATAACAATGAAATAACAATGAATGTGTAAAGTGGGAAAATTTGAGGAACTTTAAGTTTATTTGTGCATTTTTCCTGTTTGATTTCATTTAGAATACAATTTCAATTATTTCATCCCCTATAAAATGAACGGAACTTATCGACACTTGTCTTCACATTTATCGTTATGTACAGGGTAATATTGTGTATAACATCTATCCGCTTTTAATCGTTTTGTCATGTTATTCTATCTAGGTATTATATACCATTTCTAGTATGTACTATAAACCTCCTTTAGCACATTGAGACTATCTAAATTTATAACTTTTCGTGACGGTTTCACTAATGCGGGTCCTAGTTTAGCTCTCCATACACACGTAATTATTCTCATATGAAAATATTGAATTTGCATCACAAAGTAGTGGGAGTACCATAGTTTTCCACTATTATGCCAATAATTAATTTGACGAGGTCTAGAGATGACATTAAAGATGACCAAAAATTATGATTGCAATTGCAGCTTTATAGAAAGTAAAATATTTTACAAATTACCTATTCACTTGATGTTCCTATCAAATTTACCCATTCAGATGGATGTGAATAGTGCAAAGTAAAGGTATACAAAGATTGACGACTCTTTGTTGTGTTGTTTTTGTTAAAACAAAAAGCCTTCTAGTGCTGGTAAAGATCAACACAAATATCGTATTAGTTGTGTCTTGCCCTACCGTTAATTATCTGTTGTTCAATAGAAGAAATAACAGTCTTGAAGTAAGGACAACCAATTGCATTTATTTAATCGATTTATAAAACCTTTAAAGAGAAACTAAATGCATCAACAGAGCTAGCACATCGCCCGGCGCATCCACCATTTTTATTCAACGTTATTATTAGTTTGTTAGTTTTTCAGGTATCGCTAATGAGAATTTAATTACAAAATAATAGCTTGAACTACTTATGACACATTCATCATAACTTCAACAACAGTGCAGTTGTTTATTTATAAACGTTACATTAAAACAAACTTAAAGTGATATATGATAAAGTTTATTACAATTTTGAGGCAACAATGTTTTTTTTTGTAAATCAAATCAAATCAAAATCAAATTGGTGTAATACGGTTTCTAAATTCTCCATGATGGATAATTAGATAGAACATATCAAAACTATTTAAGCCATATGCTATAGGTATTGATACTTACGGATTAGTAAATAGCTGCCAGTGCTTTATAGACTGAGGAGATTAATATATCAACTAGGACTTAACTCTGAGTCTAGTCTTTCATCTACCTTGTAATGTGATTACAGTTTCTCATTGTCATATCAAAAATTTAATTTTGTACAAGAAATTGAAACAACAACAAATTCTACAAGACATTTGCATTGTTATGTCCATTATGTTAAAGAATTGTTATTTTTGTTTCTCACGACATCCTATGGAAATAATATGTAAATCGATTTACGAAACAAAGAAAACTCATATTTGGATTTATATTGAAAATGGAATAACATAAGGCATACATTTCAGCGTATAATAAGTTTTAGAGATGTGTGATTATATTTTCCCTAGGCTTATCAACAGAAGCAAACCGAAAGTTATTCACCATGAAGAATAAATTTTGCTAAGTCTTTCATTTATCTATATTGTTTTTGATCGAGTAATTCAATTACACTCATATTTAATAGAAACCTTAATCTATTACTCTGTTGTAGAGCAACAATTGTTTTGTTCGTCTCGTTTTATCCTGACAAATCAATTTAATAATTATGAAGAAGAGACTAACGGTAATGGTTTCAGAAATTCCTTGCAAAATAATTTATCTCTGTGTTTAATAGATTGAAAAGTGGAAACTTACACGTGCCTATGTTTCAACTTTAACTACAGTTACAAACAAAACAAAATGAATAATAAATTTACAAAACCATGAATGTAAATAAGAGAACCAACCTTCAAGGCGATATATTTAATTGAACACGTTTTCTTATCATTGTTTTGTTTCGCATTCTTAAAGCATTTGTTATGTTGTTCAAAATAGATTAGTTTGTCTTAAAATTAGATTATTGTTATTGTCGTTTGTCGCATAAGATAATTTGAAGTAGAGATCAGTTTGACTAACTCTACATTGACATTAAATTTGTAAACGGATTATTGTTGCTTTTAACTTCATTGTTGAATATTGCTGGGACATACAGATCTCATAATTTATAAGTTATAAAAACAATAATATTGATAACGCTACATAAGGTTAAGGAAATGGAACTAATGTACTAGCAGTATTATGAAACATCTGTTGCACATTTAGTTTCCAAAACGAAGTACTAAGAAGGCGCTTGCGCTAACGTGGGCGTCCTAGCACTTGACCCCTATCCGCTTCAATTCCTACGCCACTGCAAACTGCACACTTGAAGAGAAAGAAAGAAGAAAATCATTTTCATTATGGCACATGTGACATTTACTATTTAAAACTTCCATTGTATTTCTACCGAATAGTTTCAATCTGAAAAAGTTTGTTTTTTATCTCTTATGATGGTGTTGGAGTCTTGAGAGACCGAGGCATGTTGTTCAATAAAGTATTATTAAAATTAACAATATTCGTTGTTTAAAATAAGAGACAAAACATAAAATCAAATCTTAACAGTTAACAGACAGTAAGATTATTAAACTCAGCAATTGAGAATTGTTTTATTTGATATTAAGTGAAGTGTTAATAAAACGTTAACGTTTAGGAAGGAAATAAGGAATTCTAATAAGAATGAAGAACGTATTGAATAAACGCAATAGAAACGAATTACTTTCCGTATAACAATGTAAGCATTTTGAATAGTACGATATAGTACAGTAACAGTGAGTCTGTGACCTACCGGTGGGTCGTTAGCAATTAACATGTAAACACTAAACATGAGAAACATTTTTTTATCGTCACACACATTTCACACTTTAACACCTATGCCAATAAAATCCATGTAAAGGTTATGGGTGAATTAAACCAAATCCGTGGTTTTCGAAGAACAAATCGATATTGCTGTGGGGGATTCAAGTTGTTCATATCTGTACTATTTTAAACAAAAAGAGAAATTGTGAAATCATTTGACAAACAATTCTAATTAAAGAAGAATGAAAAGAGCATTAAAAAGAGGACGACGGGATATGAATTTTATATTTTACATTTCGTTGTGGTTCTTTGAAATGATACATTTGTTTCGTTTTTCCACTCAAAAGTTATTGTAAGTTACTTGCTGCTCGTTTTGAGAGTCTGTAAATTCCAAAAATGCTACAGAGAATTATGTTGTTGATACTCTTTTTATTTGTGCATTCTTTTTATATTTCACAAACTCTAAAGTTTTAGTTGTTCCACGAAAAGTTTTACAGTTTGTTTTTCGAAAAGATTTCAATGGAAAGTTTCTTTGAGCTTCAACCCGAATCTACCATGCAATTCTGTTAGCTCAATCGATAACAATCGTTTTTAAAGAATCTAAATACAGCCGATATCCTCTAATTTGATAAAAAATTTCTATATGTAGTTTTATATCGGAGTGAGGAGGTTCCTTTACAAGTTTTGTTGTAATTTGTCTTCTATTAGAAAGAATAAGTGATTTTCAACTAATCTTTAGCGAGTTTAAAAGTTAGCTACAAGTTGTATAGTTTGTTCGGTAAAGTGCAGTAGTTATGAATTTAACCGATTATAGATTTATTGTTGAATTTAAAAACTAATATTTATAATATACAACTAGTACAATAATGGTGGACGCGCCGGGTGTAGAACTTTAGTTGCCTCGAACACGTTACCAAGTAGGAATTTGAGATAGGTACTGGAATGTTATAAAATTTTTAAACACATGAAAAAGTTGAACTTTTGTAGAGAAAAGCTGTCAGGTATAAAAAATGTCGAACACTTTTTAAAACATAAATGTTGAATAAACTTGATGTTATTGATTTCGATTACCTCGTTCTATTGAATGTTTGAGGTCCTTTTTCTATATATTATCATTGACCATTCTATGTGTATCACTCATCAAAAGCTCAGTAGGTACAACAAATCCAACATTGTCCTATGCAAATTACCCAATTTGTGACCGTTTGTTTCCACCCTATTTTACTTTAATTCATTTGAAAGCTGTAGAATCGGCTAATCTTTGGACAACTAGACCTCAGTAGGATTATCTTTCTAGTTTGACTTTCGGTTCTTTTAAGGGTCTACCGCTCAGCAGCGAGTCAGTCCAATCGGAACCTAACATTTTTCTATGAAAACATCTAGATTAGGAGGATTAACTTGAGACCGTTGCAAATGAGATCATAGTAGATGGTTGTCAATTTGTAAATGTATTTTCATCTTGTAAATTAGGGTACGTGCAAAATTTCTGAATACAACGATATGGGCATGTGTCAAGAGGTAGCGGACGACAATTACAATGAAATAATTGCTTTTTATTACAAATTGTTGATATCAAAGAGAAGTATGTGCATATTGTTTAATATTTCTCGTTTTAGAGCAGTTTTAATAAACATGTAATATGACGTTTGATGTTCAATTTAATAAATCATGAATTATATGAAAATATGTTAACCTCTTGATTCATTCTGAAATGGGTGCATGTTTCGGGAAAAAAAAGAGTACCAAAACATCATCATAATGAGAAACCAACGATCACCATTCTCAAACCAACAGTCGATCCAGACTGTAAAAATG
>JAZBGY010002333.1:0-11548 GCA_037414755.1 Lydus trimaculatus
GCAAATTGGCTTGCACAAACATGTTTGTGCAAGCATGTTGGAGCGTGAAAGGCGGCCTTTAGAAGAGAGATTGAATTGTCCACAACTTTGCAAGAGAAAAAAACATTCCCATATTAATTGTAAATGGACGTGATGTAGTAAATTACATTTTATATACGTTATCTGTTGGCAAACGGTACGAGAATGTTGTACGTTAATAAATAAATGCATAATTAACACTCAATTAAATCGCTTCGATATATTTTAAAAAGATCCAACATTCCATTAGATCAATTCAAAGAGATTATGTTGTACGCTGTCTTATAGTAAGTAGTATTACGATTTTCTATATAAAACTCCTTGTTTTATTGTATTCAGTAATTTTCCTTATGCTCGATTTACTCGTTATGTTGTTGTTGTAAAAGAATTACATTAAATGAGCCATGATTATCGCCAGTAATATATTGTTAAGTTCATTAAAGTAGAAGAGTTGATAATGCATCCTTGTAAACAAAATTGTTGCAATAAAGTTGCATGATAATAATAAAATCAAAAATCGTGGGAATAAATAATCATCTACCATAATTATTATTATTATTATTATTGTTTTATTTAATAATAAATTTGAATAAATTCGGATTGATTTAAACATTAAAAATCGCTTATCATTCATCACGATATGAATGCAACAAGACTAATTGTAAAGCTGGTAGGGGCGCCGCAAAACAAGAATATTGTTCTGTAACACGATTATTCTTCGATTTTTCTTTGTAAAGCGAGTGGAAAATGGGGAAAAAGCATTATTCGTGCGTTTCCACTGTTAACAAAAGTCCTCTGAAATCTTAAGACATCTTAAGACAATAGAAGGTGTGTTGGAACTTCAAGCCATTTTGGTCGATATTAAGTCGGAATTGAGGGAGGGCAGATAAACCGGGCTTAAGATACTTCTTTTTTGTTTATGGGAAATCTGCAACGCCATTGGTGATCACCTACATTATGTATATTACAATAAAAGTGATAAATTTGGTCGAAATCAATTTGGACGTGGTGGCTTGTCAGCCAACTACAGTTGATCGATGAGACGACCACCACTCAAACTATGATCTGACAAATTGCTCAATTTGACATGTATTTTAAAGACTAAAAATAAATCTCACATATACAGATACGAAAAACAAATAGTAGGTGCATATTATTGAATAAGTAGACTAAATTGTCGACAAATTAACCACAAAATGAGACAACCAAATGATAAACAACAACACCAATTTAACATTCACATTATATATCTAAATTTAACTTGAAAATGTCAACAATTTTAAATTAGTTAAATGGTATTCAAGTAAACTACAGCTACTGATTACACACCCATTCTACTCCCTCAAGAATAGAAATTTTATAAAAATCCATTTGTTTCTTCTAAATTACAAAAAACAATAGTTTTCATTGTAATTCAAGTATTCATTAATTGGTTGTAAATTAGAAATTTGACACTCATTTCCGGTTTGTTACCTATCGAATTATAGAAACAGTCAATCAAAAGTATTGTAGATCGGAAATTCAATGTTAAGGGTGGATATCGCCAGATGTTTGTACGTGAATTTAGCTATCGGTGTACGTGCTTTCAATGTTTAGTTTGTGTGTTTTTTTTTTTTTCGTTTGATGATAAAGGGTGCAGCAATTTCACCCAATTTTATATGCCACTATAGAAAAATATTACAGGAAGAATGATTATATGAAAGTCGTATATTGTATAGTAGGGATCGTATTATCGTGTAGGTGGATTGTTTTAGAACAGTTTACTCTACCTTTAGAAAATCTTTCCCATCGGAAAAAGAAAGAAATTCAACAAATATTCAAAAGACAGACGAAGATATAAAAATCAAATGGGGTCGTTTTTATCGCCGTAAGTACGATCAACAATGAATTCTTCATGAATGGGCGAGACTACCATATATGGTTGGAGGATTCCAAGACACCAAACGAACAACAACAACAACAACAGGGAATCTTCTTTAAAAAATGTGTGAAAAAAACGAATTACAACTTTGGATTTATGAGTGTTGCGAGAACAATCTAGGGTAATAGAGCAGAGATCTCTTTATAATTTACGACAAAACTCGATGGTTTCCAATGTATATGTGTGTGTGTGTGTAAAGTTAATTAAGATTTTCGTTAGTTGTAAAGTTTGGCAAATTCTAATAAACCTATTTAAAGTTTCTGCCCTTTCAGTAAAGTTTCACATCTATCTGAAAATGTTGGGAACAATGTATCAATTACACGGAATCAAACTGACGACTAATTTGAAGCAAATTAATTATCTTTTTATTATTATAAATAAACAAATTGACGATGATTTTGCTTAATGATAATTGATGATTGCCAATCCTTAATTAAAATCCAATTCTACTTGCAAATTTTTCTGAATTTTTCAATTCTTTTCTCAATAGTTAGATTGACATCAAAGGATGATGATAACGACCATACTGAGAAAACCTGAATATTTTATCGTCCCCATTAGAATTCAACAGACAGTTGGAGGTGTTCTCTTGAGGTTAATTCGTCGGTTCCAGGTATTTCTAATTCGAAAAATCTTCGTTGTGATTTAATTGTTGAACATTATGGTCGTTATCGACAGTTAGGTGGAAGAAACTGTATATTCAAATCACCAACAGCGGAGGAAAATGGTAATAATATAAAAATTTATTGCTCAATTTCGTTAATAATGTTCTAGTGGATTGGACTCATTTTATCTGAAATTAGTTAGTTCCGATTGTTTCGAAATTAATTCAAAATCTGAAATGTTATTGGTTTGTTCTTCAGCAATTCAACGGTAATAGCTTTGAAAAATTTGAGGAGTGGTCGTTGGCTGCTGTAATTGTAGGCGTTATAAGAGAAGAGAAAAAATAAATTTTTCAACTAATTAGAATATTTCGATTCGGAACATGTTTTATTTATTATTTAATATTGACGAAAACAATTAACAATTAAGGGAAATTTTGGAAAATTAAACAACCACAATCTATCAACTCGCATTTCAACAGATGTTGTGAAAGGAAATCCATTGTGTGAATATTTGTCGCTATTTCCTTCCTAATACTATAGTTTTAGTTATAAATAAAACAATTATTTATCAATGTTGGTAATTATGGTAAATTTCAGTTAGAAATACTAGTAGATTTGTGCTTATTTCCTTAATTGCTTAGATGTTTCAGTTGGTTGTTATTAATAAATATTTCCCGGTCTGTTATCAAGTAATTAACTAATAATTTAAATTCATTACAAACAATTTAACATGTAATAGCAATTAGTTCGTTTTTTTTTCTTCAATTTTAAGTCGAATTTCCACAATTTTGAAAAAAAAGGATTGATAAAATAAGCTCATAGTTATTAAATTAATAAAGTTGATCGATCTGCAATCTTCTGGACCACCAAGCTTGAATTTTCTCTTTTTTTTATGATTGCATATCATGTTGATTATATGATGATTTCAGACACGTATATGAAATTTTACGGATAATTTCTTTGTTTTTTAATTTTATTTTTAATGAATTTAATTAAATTTTTATCGATATTTTAACAAATTACCTGTTATAGCGTAAAAGTGTGAGAGGTGGAAATATGTAAACCAAGAATGGGGTGAGCTATAGGGAAACATTCCAGAGAATTGATATGGAAGGGCGCCAAAATTATAAACAATTTACTCGAGATATTTATAGAAATCTGTTATTTTAATGGGAGATTATAGCGTTTAGGCGTCAATCAAAAAATGATTGAAGCCTTCAAACGGTGGCTGGCAGATTTGAAAAGCAGATGTGCAATATGTTTTTATTATTTTAAGAATAAAATCCTTGAGAAATCGTATTTTGTTTATATCTGCTTTAACTGGATATATGTTGATGTCTTCTTCTGTGTATCAACAGAAAGCAACACTTGTGACAGTTTCAATTTTTCGCTCAACTCAATTCTGAAGGGAATGAAATTTACATGTAGAGACGTCAATATCAAATTGCTCTAACTTATATTTTAATCTTGTACAGTTGGTTTCGTTTTAAAGATTACACCAAAAGATATGCATTTTGCATCTTTATAAGAGAGAATGAATCTTGTTTGATTTACATAAATATCAATAAAGCTATTTCAGTTTCCATATCGGTATATATAATTATCCATTTATCTACTTTCAAATTTGTATATACGGGAAAAAAGTTGTTTTTCGTGAAATGTCAGCAGGACAGCAGAAGGAAACATTATAATCTCTTCTGTAGAATGAGACGAGTTGGTGGACTTGGCGGTGTCTTTTGTTATCTAAACAATAGCCGTTTTGTTTCAAGTTAGAACGTTTATCAATGGTAACAAATTAACCTCTACTTGTGTATACCTACACACACGAATATACGAAAATAAGAGAAAATTTGTCAAAATTTTTTTAAATAATTGACAAATACTGTTCATATTAATTGTTGAAACACTTCTGGTTAAGTAGGGCAATTGTTGTGAAAATTAATTTAAAGTTTTCTCTTCAAATTTTATAAAATTAATTAGTCATGTTTTGAGGGTTTGTATTTGTTAATTTTTTTTATAAATTACAAAATCGAAATTTACAACTTCAAAGTGAAATTCTAAACATAAACAAACTGTAGTAAATTACATTTTCTTATTACCCTTATTATTATTATTATTATTATTATTATTAGTGTTGTAATTTAACAAATTATACAATTTGAGTTAATTATGGTAAAAGCAACAAACATCTATGCTGATTAGTTGGTTTGATTAGAGAAATTCTTGAACAATGGCAAATAATCGATAATAATACAATTGTGTTGGTTAATTTGTGTACTATTTCAACTAGTTTGTTGTATTATTTTGTTTAATAATAATGAACAAATCATCAGAAATAACGCAATTTCAGAAATCATCAAAAAATCCCCGCAGCAACCTCATTACTTCTCACGTCAATTAAGAAAAGGGCAAATGTTAACGATATGCATTTCAAACTTCAACCACTATTTTTGTATGATTTATTAGCCAATTACTGTATATTTTGTCGATTTAGCAACATTTGATTTTTTCAACGAATTTCGTTAATTAAACTAGAAAAACCCCGTTTAATTATCAAAAAATCTCGCAGTAATTAATCAACAATTGATTAGATTTCGTAATTGTGTTGAATGTTTCCTTTTGATTCATCATTTATTTGTTTATTTGAGATTGCGTAAATTTAAACAATTTACGAAAACGATCGCATCAATTCGGTGATAATAATTAAAAATCAATTAATTTATAATAAAAATTGAATTTTAGTTCTGCACAAGAAATTCGTGTGCAATTTGCAATTCAAATGAAACCTAAAACTCAACTCCATGAAGGTTAATTTTGAATATTTGCATCTCATTGCAAATAGTTTTTTTTTTCCAATATTATCCATTATTTTTAACTATACAACCGCAAAATGTATAGCTTTCAAGGTGTTAATTATACGGTGTAGGTGCGCACGTTCAACATTGCTACTAACTGTTAATAATAATTCACGAAATTGGCTGAAATTTCATTTCAGTTTCCTGTAGTTCTCCACTTGTACACGTTTTCTTGATTTATTTTCTACTGAAGAAAAAGCTGAACATTTGACCTACCCTAATTTAATGTAACGACCGGCTTTGTGTAAACGGGTCGCAAACGATCAATTTATTGCAGTATTTGCTAAAAGTACACACCATAGTCCTTATGGGATACGTTTAAGGTTTTTGTTGATTTAGGTCATACTTTAAGCCAAAAATTTTGGGTTTAAATAGAATAAAAATGGATGACTTCATTTAATTTAATAACGCCACACAATTTCAAGTATATGTATGTGTGTTTGTGTTTGGATTATGTCATCAAGTTGACATGAATTAAATTGATGTTGTCGTGAAACAGGGACGCATTTTATTATAAAAATATTTTCAATAAACCGTTTAGAATATGGAGAAAAAAGGAATGTATAGAAGACAATTGTAAAATCGAAAAACAGTGAAATGTTGTTTCAATCTACTTACAAAGTCGACAAAATCTAATCAAGATTCAGTCGTGATATTGAGGAGAATAGACGATGATGATGATGATGATCAAATCTATAATTCTTACTTTCAGTTCGTTACTTTTGAGCGTATAAGACTTTGGATTTTTCGGTGTGTATTGAATACAAAATTTCTCGTTATAAACGTTAATCAAAAATTCATTTATGAATTTTAATTTATTTGTGGATAATCAAAATGACAGGAAACAATCGGTCTTGAAATCACCTTGGCATTGGCCTTTAACGGCTATAATTAACAAATAACAACAATTAGAATTGCGTCAATTGCAATATTTTCTATTTAGCGAACTTCGGGATTTTGATTATTATTATTATTGGAATAGATTAATCGAAAGTTACGATAAACTGTTTGATACACAAATAAATAATGATTTTGTGAGAAAAAAAGTTTGCCGCTTATTTAAGCAAACCGTTTGAGGTGTCATAAAGATCCCCGACTTTTATGGCAGTAGCTTTTAGCACACACGGTGATCCACGTTTTTGATTGTTCTCCTATAGAATCCACCTCTAAACTGAAAGAAATAAGAATAAAAGACGATTTTTACTAATAATTATGTACGTAGTGTGCCTTAGGTGTTATCATTATTCGTATTCTGATCAGAATCTATAATCCGGCTTGATCAAAGACTTAAGCCAATATTATCAAAGATCAATTGGTAACGGCTGTAAGGCGCAATTATTGTCATTATATTAAACGAGTAAATAGAACAGATTTACCTTATGTAGGTACATGCCGAATGTTAAAAGTTCAAATAATTTGACGATATTGTTGTTAAATTAAATATTGATGATTATCTAATAGAAAAAATTCTAAAAATATATTATTACCTTTAACAATAGATGAATTGGTGGGCTGATTGTGGGTGATTTTTTCTTTTCATGTTGACACAAACACGATTTGATCCACGGCATTTTTCTACGGTTAGTAGTGTAAATAATTTCTCGAAAAAAATGAAAAACAAATGTTAGAAAAAGCTTCAAAAATTGATTAAATACTCGCAATTAAACATTAATAACACAAATCACACACACACACGCACACATAAACTTTACTAAATCTACTATAAAACTTTTGAAGCGGCATGAATTTCGACCGTCTAATGAATTCTAAACGATCAAAATTTGATAAAATTTAAAATTCATTAACGTTCTTAATATGTGCAAAAATTAAAGCGCTAAATATTATTTAATGATGATGATGGTGTTAGTTTTAAGTAGATTGCCGGCATTTTTGCCAGCCTAAATTGTCGCTTTTTACGTTCGAACTGATTAGTAAAAGCTCGTAATTTGTATGGGAACCGTTTGTCGTAAAAGTCGATGTTAAGCGCTCGACTCGGCTTCCTCGACGCAACTGAACTGACAAAACACAGTACAGTCCGGAACTCGGAAAACTCCAGCCTCTCTGTAACCGTGTGTGTGTGTGTGTATCTGTTCCACAATAGAATATAGTTCGACTACTGAATGCTGGTTGCCCTTTTTGCCTATGCCCTTTCATATCTCTATTATTTATGTTAAATTCTATTCAAATATAATATTATTGTTGTGTTGTATTTAGGAAACAGAGCTAATTTTGGACAAGAGGAAATAACACACACAGGTATTTGTGTTGTACATTGAACTCCATTGTTTCCTGATCGTCATGTTGTTGGTGTATTTTGTTGAAATTGTTTATTAGATAGTCGGTTAGGCCCATCCGCCAATTTGCAATTCTATCATTATTATTCTTGTTATTATTATCAAGAATTTTTTTAATAATGAATTGACCTTTTCACATTAATTATCGTATAGTTCTATTATTATCATTTACATTATGATAAGATAAAATATTTAAATTTTTTTCTAAAAAAAAAAAAATGGATAATTAAAAATTGTTTAATATTCCGATTTGATGTGAATTTTAAATCAGTTCTCTACTGCCAACGATTGCTATCCAAGTATGTACTTTATATAAAAAATAGATCCAGTGGGAATATTCGGGAAGATTTCCAGTACGGCCAAAAGTTATTAAAAAACAAAATACATAAAGATTCGCGCTTGTGGTTTCTTTTTTTTTTTTTTTTGGTCTTCTACGTTTTCGTGTGTGTAATTTACAATTTAAGTACGCAATATATAAACCTGTAGTTTATAATATTTATGGAAAAACTTTGTTTTATTACATGTTTGGTTTAAAATTCTAAATTTAGCAAGTACCAGCCACACAATGATGTAATAATAAATGAAATCTTGATATTTGTGAAGAAAATAAATCAACGGAAATAATGCAATTATCATTATCAAAATGGTGGAACATTAGAAAAAATACTTAATATAACTAGCGGATATGGGCAATTTTCTTAATTTAGACCATATTAGCATTATTAGAACATTGCAGAATATGTCAGTTGCAATTGAAATGGATGATCATATCCTGAAAGTTAGTTTATAACATGAAGCCAACTGGAAGCACTTATACAAAAAAATAGAAACTACTCGATGGATTTCTCATTGAATTCTGATGGATTCCTAAAGAATTATTGTATTACTTGCTTTGAATATTTATGACACACTTAATTTTGATATAATGGTTAAGTTTTGTGGTAGTTCGAAGTTGAACCATTATAATATAGTCATATACTTGTAGATTGCACTATTGCATTTCAACGGTAACGAGCTCATTGCATACATATTGTTGGATTTATGAACGAACGAGAAATTATTATCGACATTACGTTCATTGAAAATTTCTCATATAGACGAGAGATTGTTATAGAATTTCTCAACTTAATTTTAACGCAATTGAAAAATAAAATAAAAATACAATTTAACTTTACAGTACAGTGATTTGATAGGCACAAAAAATAAATTAAACAAAATAAAATTAGGAACCGTCATGCTAGTAGATCTATATTTAATTTTAATCTAGTATGAAGAGAAATTTTATTTTTCAACAATTTGGATTTGGTATATTTTCTTTTTGTCATTGTTATACCGTTTGATGGTTACCTAATCAAATCAACCTACCATAAATTCTAGTTGTACTGAACAAATTGATCTAATTTTTATAATAATTATTGTTTTAAAACGTAATTGGTAGCTTTATTGGATGATTGTAAATAATAGACATTGTTATTGTTGCAAATGTTTCTTCAAAGTTGGATTGTTGTCCCATAATAAATCGGCAGGCGTGACTTTCAGATGATTTTTTTTTTTTTTTTGGATTTAAAAGCACAGTTTCTTAAACCCATTTAATCAGAGTCAGTGGATCAAAATATTTGCGGAATATTGTTGTTTCTCAACGTACTTATATCGTTTGATAAATTATGCATACTGCATTGCACGTTTCTCATGTTTGATTGCAAGTCTGGTTTAGAATTGTTAATAATCAGTTTTGGGGAAAATTGAACTTTTCAATTACACTGACTGTACATATGTTATATAGATTTCCTTTCAGGTCTTGTTGTTAGAAGATCGAGAATTTGAAATAGTCAGGGCCGAAACAAGGGAAAATTTAGGTACAGACAAATCTCTTTCAAAAATGAACAAACAATTTTAAAATATTGGAATATTCGTTGATTGATGATGGCCCCAGGATGAGACTAAATTTGGTATCGAAAATTTGCTATTCCACCGAATTAAAGCCTTTATCATTTCAATTGAAAAGTTTTTCTAAAATTTTTTTTGATATTTTTATGAAAAAAGCAATTTTTGGTTTTCCCTCTATATAATTCGTAAACGGTAAAAGATATGTTTTTTGCACGATAGCAGTGTTAAATCACGATAATAAACCCTGTAGGTATACCTTAATCAATTTCCAATCATATGCATTTCTGTAAGCGTTTACAAATCAAAGCAATGAATTACAAACATGAATTTAGCATCCCCAGGCTGGTGCTTACTCCTCATACAGCTAGTGTCTGCCCTGGAATCCATTACCACTTTTAAGATATCAGAATACCAGTAAATTATTAAAGAAAACACTCCATTGGTAATTTTCCTTCACACGCTCCTTGTTTATGTTTATTTCATTTTCGTAGATTCCATTTGGTAGATTATTCAATATGTTGAAACAATGAGGCAGAATAAGAAATTGGCAAGATTTGAATTTCGATTATAAATGGATCATCAAATTTGTTTTGCTAATATTCTAGTGAAATTTTGAATTAAACAACGATAAATTTGGATTATATACCGAATATAAAAATAGAAAGGCAAAAAACGTGTATGAAATGTGATAAAGTCGTGCAAATAATAACGTTGAATCCTTAAGTTATGGCAGGACACGAACGTCGCTCATTTCTGTAATATACTGTCATTTATTTTTGGAAGAAAAAAAATATCGCCTCACATATTACCAATTATTATTATCATCATCATTATTATTATTTTGTAATTGAAGAGACTCCCTGCAGCACAAACAGTTGACTGTTAATTTAGATCATAGTACCATGATAGCTTGTTGGTGGTTATCATTTAGATCCTGATACATTGATGTATACTGGGTGGCTCATCATGATGATTCTCAATTTTTTTTATTCGTTTTGATTTGTTTCTACACTACCTCTCTTCTTCAACTATAAATTATATAGATTTCGTTGTTTTAAAGTAGCGATAGTGTATAATTTACGATTTGTTTCATTTCTTCATCTTTTTAGATATCATCAAAGAAATTTTTTTATGCTACTGAAACACATTTGAGACCAATTTGTCTTAATTATTGATTGGAATGTCTTTGATATTATGACGCTTTGATTCTAAAATTTTCTTCTATTTCTAATGCTAATGCAAATATAATATTTTTATCTTGAAATTTTTACAATTTTTGTGTCCTGTTTGTTATTTGAATTGTCTAAACCAAATAACAATAAATTTTATTCAATGATATATTTATGACTAGCCCTAGTGCTATCACAATACCTTTGATATTTATATGAAAAATTCCTACCTTTGTAAATTTAAATTAACGTTTATTTTATGACCGACCCTCCATGTCATAATATCGATTATCAAATTTATCGATAAATCAACTTTTTAAAAATCCATAAAAACATAAATTCAAGAATTAAACTTTGATAGGAGGTATAGTTGGTGCATGTGTAAAACAATAAATATATTTCTAATAGAGATGAAGATCTTGCCTTTGAAGTAAATCCGTGTTTTGTGGGGGCGAATTATATTCAAACCAACAATAATAAATCTATCAAATGTCAGGAATTGACCGTCAGCAGGAGAGTAAACGCCAGCAGGAGCGGATAATATAAGAGAGCGCTTATTAAACTTATTTTAACAAAAAGGTCACTGGCATTAGCTTGAAGCATTTGCGAAATAGATATATAAATATATATGTGTATATAGGTATGTTATCCATATGCATGTATTTACTCTTAACATTTGTATAAAGACATCACTTCCTGGTCGATTTCAGGATATAATAAGAATTGGATTTTCATGAAAAACTGGCTCTTGGTGAGCAATAGATTGGATATAATGTAATTACCCACGCAATCCAATCTG
>JAZBGY010002334.1:0-11538 GCA_037414755.1 Lydus trimaculatus
CTGGTAACTGGTACTCACATCAGAGAGTGGATCTCGTTCGTAAAGTTTATGTATACCATATGGTCATCATGGATCGTATAATTGTTGACATATGATGACTTATTCAGAGTACTGGATGATTTCCTACAATCCCACATACCCTATACGTCCGTATTAGGTTGATAATGCATTTATCTAATATATTTAAAGCGCAAGGCGTTTTTATTCGTAAGTCCGCTAGCCTCTCCTACTGGAGCGATTTTTCAAACTTACCCCGAAATTTTCTTCTACATACAGCCCTGCATTCGATCATATTCTATACAAAATTTTCATTATGTCGAATTTCGATAGGTTTCAACTAGTATATTCTAATTTTAGTTTGGATCTTTTACCGATGAACCAATGCAACTGCCTGATTTTGATACTAATTTGTATTCTCATAAACGTTATATATGGAGTTTTCAGTTTTGAGTCTAGTATTATCGGCCTTATTGCATCATGCCTTACATGGTTTGGAGTAGTTTGGACACAACTCTATGCGGCTAGACTTAACTCTGTAATAATTTATTCGCAGCTATTTGGGGGGCTTACGCCGATCGAGTGTCGTTGGCGAAAGTAACAATATATAGTTATATTCTGTTGTAATTGTATTTATAGTTTATTGTTAAGATGTGCCCCGTAATATAAGTTACAAGAGTGAATAGGAGACTGCCCTGTAGTATACCAAACTTGATATTGATGTTTAGAGATTATATTGGAGATGGAGCGTTCGATGAGGTTGAACTTTCAGAGTAGACAATAAGTTATCGGGGACAAAAGTTTCAATTGGTAGAGTAGACCTTGATGTAAAACACAATCAAATTCTGTGGCATTACTAAATCGTAAAGTGCTCTTCAGGAATAATTTCTCCAATATCTCCGATATGCGCACGGGTAGGCCGTTAACTTTGAGAATCCTAGGCTAACAGTATTTGGGGGCTTACTTTCACTTTCTCTTGAATTTTCAATTTAAATCGTTTTTATTTTGCGAATAGGACCCTTTGATTGAAAGTAGTACTAATTTCCGCATATTTATGTTTACTTAGGCGATGATATGGCAACGTGTGGTGTTGATACTGACACGCCTATTCACCTCACCAATCACAGTTACATACGTTTCGGCAAATTTCGGCTAGTAAACGACGTTTGACAGCTTGTAATTATAGGTTATGTACAAATTTTGTTATTGTCCAAAAGTTGATTTTTATAATAGTTTTATTTATTTTATAATAATTTTGTGATATAACAATCATGAATTGTGACGAATTTTTAACAAATCTTCGTCACAAATTCACATTTAATATAAATCTTGATGATATTATTTTTAATAGTGCCAATATTGAACCGTACAATTATCAAGACAATGATCATGGTTTTGGTGAAAAAGATTGTTTACTTTATATCACACAATTTACAATATTTAATGTAAATTATTCAATGAAATTTCTTTCATTTGTATACGTATGTATTTTGTAAATAAAATTGATTAGATAATTTAAGAACAAAAAAACAAAAAACAAATGTTTTCTGTTGTTTAGGATGAACATGCTGAAATATTGAAACTTGAAATCGTAATCAATAATAAATTATTAGATAAAGAAGTCAGTAGTTGTCGGAATTTTCTACAACGTAGACGCAATTTAAATTTAACATTCAACATATTGAAAAGAATCGCTAATTTGAATGAAAGTAGACGATTAATATGTCAGACCGTTTTACAAAAACATCATTCAATTAAATTAGAATTCACTGAAAATGGTGTTAATATTAAATGTAATAATCTCAATAATTCAATTAAATTACTTGAAATCGATTGGTGTATTAGTTGGAATTCGAATGATTGTGAAGTGAGTGATTTACTTGAATTCTATTGTAATCAACTTGGTAAGAGTTATGTTGTTTTAATTGTAATTTTTATTCATTTTCTTATTGGTTACAGTTTTAAAGAGGGATTGTTGCAATGAGATTCAACGATTATTAGAAATTTTGGCTAATCTTGATTTGAATTTTCATAAAAAATTGAAATTATGGCGTCGATTAATTAGAGATTTATATAAAAATGAATTGAAATTTATCGATTTGACTGATATTCAAGAAATTTCAGATACTGAAAATATATCTGTTAGTGAAAGTGATGATAACGATGACGATGACGATGATGCTGGCAGTATTGTGATTGTTAAAGATGAAGAAGATAAACTCAAAAATATAGATGAGATTCTAATTATTGAGTAGAAAATAAAGTTTAATTTTTCTAATATACGTTTTGTTTGTCTGGTTTTCGTAATCAGGATACTCAATGGCATCGTAATTGCAACACCAAGAAGGGGTAGGAATTTCTCGACCAAACTCAACAGAAACGTTTTTAACTACTAAAAGATAACAATTGATTAAAATTTCATTCATATCGCTTATATGGCAGTTCTTTCAGTTTCTTTTAACAATTTTACCAAGTGTATTTTACCGAGATTTTGTTCTTTTCTTCATGTCTAGAGTGCGTCCATGTGGAAATTACCACCAATTAAGCGAATCCGACAGAGGTCCACTTGTTGGATTGCGCGAAGGTGGTTTTTCGTTCAGAGAAATTGCAAATCGCCTTAACCGGCATCAATCCACCATCATGCTTTGCTATGAGGCATCGACTAGGAACGGTCAAAGAAGAGGAACCGAGCGACAAAGTAGAACAAATGAGGTGCAGGACCGCTATCTTCGTGTTATAGCAACAAGAGACTGATTCTCCAGTACGAGATCAATTTCCGATTAATGGTTAGCTAACGAAGTTCCTGACAACTTTGGTTAAAAAATTCCTACCACTTTTTGATGTTGCAATCTGCATATCATTGAGTATATTTCGCTCTGTTGCTTAAAAATTTTGGAAGCCTCAGTACCCAGCCACATTTTTCGTTTGATTTCTACTTTTTTTTTATATCCGTTTTGATGCTTGCCAGTGGCAAAAAGGACAATTTCTAATTCCTGCGTCCTGCGTTTGTGTACTTTTGGGCGCCCAAACTGTTTGCAGGTCTTGTGAAATTGCTGTGATTGGAATGCCAGATGGCGATACCACAGCAGGGAACATGACACAGCAAAAGAGGAGGGGTTTTTAGTGGGTAGGTCTTGTGAAATGTTTGAGTACCCTTTCATACATCTTAGCCCCCCTAATCTACCCCAACAGCTGTTTGACGTAATCCGTGTGAGCGTCCCGAGCAATAAAGAAACATACAATGACGCCTGATTATGGCTGGAATTATTATGTTAGTTTGACTCTGAGCTTTTCGATCGGCGTTGTCTTTTTTTGACGCTTCATGTAATCTTTGACTTCGGTTTTGGGTTTGATTCTAGTAAAAATAATGATTCGCTGTGGTGTTCGATTGAAAGCCGTGTTTAATAGCACGGCTTCGAACAGTTATATTTTTCGTTTCGGTCGAAAGAAAATTGTTCGGTACGGTTTGGGTTGGGTTTCGTTCTGTGAAAAATAACGATTTCTTGCAATTCAGTTCCGATTATTGAAAACTAATTTTCACAGTGAATTCCTAAAATCTCTCCCACGTTTATATGCGTATAGTTTTTTTGTAAACCTGGCAAATCGAGTTTGATTTACAATTGAAATGACAACAGAAAAAAGGGTTAGGGTTTCCTACCGAAAATAGGAGGAAACCATTATTTTTGTTGGAATGAAAACCGGAGCTGAATCGACCACTTTTTTCGGTTGTCTATATGTAGATCTTATTTTCTTGAAACGGTGTAATTTCAATCAAAGACAATTTCAATTTCTTAATGTTTTGACCACATCTCATTTGTACACACGATGATAACATTTAGCAGCATAACATGTATACTAGCAATAGCTGATTGTCGTGAGGGTGTGGCATTCGCAGGTAAACTTTTGAATGCCGTCGTTTTTATTATCTCTTATCAGCACTGGACTGTTTTCACCATGGAGAGAGATTTAAAATTGGTACCCTTTATGTGGAATTATAAAGCAATTCGAAAATATAATTATTCTTTCTTTGGCATGCCTTCGTCGCCTGGAGCGGGCGTTATGTTTGCCAAAAGATAGGACCGGCCCTGGCTCACATAACACGAAAAATATTGCAGCGTAAGTAGCGTATAGGACGGGAGTTGTTATAATAACAATATTTCTATTTGTTTTAGATCTTTTTGAATGTATGATAGATGTTTGGTAGGTTTTATTATTTTATAATGTTCGAATAAAGGACGCTTACATTATTTAATTATGATAATTATTAACGCTTCAGCTTAGAACGCTGAGTCTTGTTAATTCCAGAACCCTCATTTTTACTAATTGCATCTTCATAAATCTCTTCATTTTCTACATCCTCACCATCATCTAAACTATGTAGAGATTCAGAATTATTCTCATCACTTTGATTAATTTCGTAATCATCAAATAAGCGTACTTTTAACGGACTTTCATTCGTTTGATATAAGTGTCGTGTAAGTCGTTTATTTCGTTTAGCTGTTGGTGTTGATGTAAACATTCTAACACGACTAGTGCTTGGACTATTATCTTCAAAATCATCATCCATGAAAATTTTCGTAAAAATATCAGTATAATCAAAATGTTGATTTGATCCATTATTTGCTAATGATAAAAGTGATTTACTTTTAACATTTGCTAATGATAAAAGTGATTTACTTTTAACATTTGTTAATGATAATAGTGATTTACTTGTAACACTGGTTGCAGCATCTTGATAAAGTAATCTGTAGGCCGTTTTAAAGTTATCATCATTATTTTGATCTTCATCGGTTTGATAATCAGTGATTTGTCTATTTGATGATTGTTGTTCTTGTTGTTGTGGCTGTTGTTCTTGTTGTTGTGGCTGTTGTTCATGTTGTTGTGGTTGTTGTTCATGTTGTTGTGGTTGTTCTGGTTGTTGTGTTTCTTTCTCCGGTGTTAAATCATAATCATCTTCTAATAATTTTTGAGCTAATAGAGTATTTGGTAGATTCTTATCATGATCATAACTAACAATAGGTTTATTTTCATTTTTTTTATCATTTTTTAAGCTCTTTTGTAAGTTTGTCGATGAATCTTGTAATAGAACTGGTACACATTGATTTTCTAATATTTTTTTTGGTAAATACAAAGGTCCATCAATGATCACATAATCATCATCATCATCAGCAACATCTCGATCGTCTAATTGTAATTTTAAGATGAGTTTTTTGCAATAAAACGGATGAGAATAATCAGAAATCGTTTGGACAGTGTAATTTTCCGGCGATTTATGCAATACAATCTCATTATTAGAATGAAGAGCAGTATTTTCAGATTTCTTTGCCGGTATACTTGTGACTGTTTCCTTATCATTCAATAGAATGCTATCAGTTTCAGAACTATCTGAAACTGTATGGTTTTCCAGCGTATCAGTATCTGATGTTGTAGTACTGTTTGATAATGTGATATCACTTATCTCACTAGCATCTTCAGAACATCCAAGTTTGTTTAAATTTAATCGTTTTTTTAAATCTTCCGTTTCTTGTACCATACGTTCCTAAAATTGATTTATTTTATAATCATTAAACTAATTACAAAATAACGTGTGTGATTACTTCATTTAATCGTTTTTTATTAGCTTGAATATGGCTTTTAATGATTTTATTGATTTCTTCATCATTCACCGTATTTCTAAGAATATCTTCCAGTATTCGTAGAAGAAAATGATTGTATTCTTGGTTTCGAATTCTACAAATCGAATTATTTTTTGTTCAGGAATAAATTGGCAAAATTATTAAAATCTCTACTTATTGTTATCACGATTAACATGAACATTTGGCGATGGATTTGTTTGGATTTGGTGATTTTCAGGAGATGTTCCAGTTTCTGTACTAACTTTCCTATCGGTTTCTTTTGTACCATTCAAATTCTTTTCAGTTTCATAATTTTCCTCGGTTGTTTGAGAAGTTTTCGTTCTCAAATCAAACAAAATTAATAAAACAATAAAGCAAAATTTTGAAGAAAACTTACAATTTCGGTTTATTTGTATTGGTTGTTTTTTCATTTTTACTAAAATTGATCACATTAGCTTTTAAAAAAATAATAGAAACTTTCCAAATTACCTACCTGGTTAATGATGTAGCTGACCTTAATTGTTTATTTAGTTTCTCTGAATTATCTCGTTTTGTAGTAGTAGTTTTGTTGTTGTTGTTGTGTCGTTTCGGTGCTGAAGAATCAACAATTGCTTTAACATTACGTAATTTTCGATAATGATTTGTCATATGGAAAAATATATCGATTTGTGATCGACATTTTGGGCACATATTGAAAATAACATTTGGAAAATTAGAGATAAGAACAATAAAGAAATTTTACGAATTATATAGAGGTAGAGAAAATGGTGGATAAGGTTTTGTTTACATTGACAACAGCACTATAAACAGAGCCATTAGTTTTATTGATTAGTCCACGTTTTATTTGAATTTAAATTTATATATTTACCGTTCATTGTTGATTACAAGACAATTTTGTATAATTACAAATTACAATTTTGATAATGTCACAAATTAATAGAAAACTTGATTTTTCAATCAATTTAATCGATTTATGGCAGAAAACTTATAGGATACGAGCTTTGTAGTATGATTGGTGTTATTCTACTTTCTGCCAACGATTTAGGTAAAAGTAATGGACCATCAGTGAGAACATAAGATTCATCAGTTTGTTTCTCATCTAAAGTCAGCTTGAAAGCAATCTTGCCAAATTTCATTTCCTTTTTATTGTCACCCCTAACTGGCATTACTGTTGGAGGACTTTCATTTCTAAACGGATGAACTTTCCTCGAATCATTTGAGGAAGGCAACGTCTTAGATTCTTTGGGACTTTCAAATCCGGGCAATTCATCAACATCATCGAATGATACATCATCCTCATCATCGTCATCATCATCATCATCATCATCATCATCTTCATCATCTTCATCATCACTATCCATCGTATTTCTGATGATTTCTTCAATTTGATCAATTTTCTTTTCCGCTTCGGTTGATGTCTCCACATTTCTTACATTAGCACCTTTTAGACTACTTCTGTTGGCGTTTAAAATTTGTTTTTTTAAAACTTCAATTTCAGACCACATTCTTCGCTGGAAATTCCAACATTTTTCAAGTTTTATTTTGTCATTTAGATAGTTGACAAATACTTACTTCATTTAATCGATTTTTATTCGCTTCAACATGACTTTTGAATATGACATCGTATTCTTTAGGTGTACACAGATTGTTTTTAATAATATCAGTTGTGATGTCTAGAAGAAATTTCAAATATTTGCCATCCTCATCGTCAGACCTGAAAGTTTTCTAATAATAATAATAATAACAATAATACGTTTTGTTTTATTGTAACCGTTTCGAAATTAAGTACGTTTGTTCTTTATCAGGTTTTACTAGTGGTTTTGATGTAATTCTAGTCGATGGATCGTTCTTCTTATCACTTTCAGTAGTTTTTTCCGATTTCTGTAGAACAGATTTTATTAAACAACTTGTGAGAGTAATTCAATTATAATATAGGACTGTGTACTATATTCCTTCGTGTCGGTGGTGGTGTTGCTTTTACAATTCTTGGACGAGGAGCTGTAGGACTTGATCCTCTAACATTATTCGATTCCATGGTTGTTTTCTGATTTTTAAACACGCATTTTAATAATTATATTCAATACACGTTTTACAAAAATAACTTACAGATTTTTGTGTTGGTTGTTCGATTTTCTCTGGAACACTTTTCGAACGTACATATCGTTTATTATTCATATCTTCTTTTATATCATCATTATTGTATTGTCGTAGAGATGGGAAATTGTTTGGTATAAAAAGACTGATAAAGTGTGCTTAGTTATAGAATCAGATTAAGACAATCCTTGTCGATTACCTGTTACAGTTTCTACGTGGAAAATTTTGATTTTGAATATTACACTGACAACGACGTTGTGGTGGATTTCTTGTACTACATGTTTCAATGCTATGGATTGGACAAAAGAAAGTAATATCCTCACATGTGGAAGTATTTTGATTACAGGAATTGGCCATTGAAAATTTAATGATAATAAACGAACATGCAAAAAAGATAATTGAATTCAATATTTGACAATCATTGACAATGTCACAAATCTATTACAGTAGTTTTGGCAATTTCTGAAAGATGACAACTATTGAAAGTTGTGACTTCAAAAAAATTGCCAAGAAATGGTGGTGCATACCAAGATTTCCTTCGGATACAACTAATAACTGACGCACCAACAATGAAGCCTTTAACATTTTGAGAAAACTGGAATTTTTGCAGAATATTCAAATGATTTGCTGCATTCTTATGATAGCAGACTCTACATTTTGAGTGTTTATACACGGGAAACGAACCGCCGTGAAGATATGTGCCGCTTAGAGGCAAAGTTTCGTAAAGAAGAGAAAAAGCAATAGCAAAATCCTTGTTGCCGTCCAACTGTGAAGGATTGTAATTTTGCTGCCCCTAAGAAGTGCCGAAGCAATTTTTTGAAGCAATAACTTGTGATACGGTACGATTACACTATCAAGTTTTGCTTGTTCAAGTTATCTAGTACCAAGTAAAATTTGATAATGCAAACACACTAACGTAAGTAACTTGTAACTAATTAGACAACTCGTCAAGTTTTTTGAATTCTTGGATAACTTGTCAATAACTTGATAAGTTACTTCATTGTTTTCACATGGGTGCGACAAGAACGGAAACTCGACGACCTTTCTTGAACCAGGAACTTGACCCATAACTCGTGGTACGTGTACTACTTGTATAATATTTGGTTAAATTCTTGCCCAAAGGAACGAATTCTTCCTCATGAATTTCAGAAACTGTTTACATATACGACGAGTTATTAGTCAACTTCTTGGTTCAAGAAATTGCTTAGAACTTCTGTCCTTCTCACACCCATGTAAAAACAATAAAGTAATTTATCAAGTTGTTCAATCAACAAATGATTCAAGAATCCATTTGACTTAACAAGTCAATATTGTTCAAAGACTTGCCGATTTATCTAGTTTGTTACAAGTCGCTTGTAAGTCTGTTTACATTATCAAGTTTTACCTGATACAAGCCAACATGAACAAGTAAAAGTTGATAGTGTAATCGTACCCATATGTGTACTACTTGTTCAAAATAATGCCCAAGAAACAAATTCTTCCTCAAGCGAAGTTCAGAAACTGTTTACATATAGTAGTGAGAGCCCGCAACGGTTTCATTTAAGGCTCCTGGAGGGTAAAACGAGAAACCGAATTTGATGTACCATCGGTTGCATACTTGAACAAAAGTATTTAAAATATGACAGCTGTTTTTCTAGAAAAAGGAGCTTATTTTGGTCAATAAAAAAAAAATTCAAACATCGTGTATTTGAATACGTAAATTTCTAAACGAAAATTCTGAAAAATATTTATTGCGTGTTGATTGTACCCCGGCAAGTTGTAAATAACTATTGTAGTATTTTATGAAAGTAAATGTACTCATGTGGGACAAAATATTAATTTTAATTAAATTTTTCCCCAATTTAATTACTTATATACTTCTAATAAAATAAAAAATCGTAAAACGATTTATAGAATTATACGATAAATATTCCAATCACATTATGTGAAAACATCAATAACAGCGCCGCCAAAAATCTGCAAAAACCCCTTAGTATTTGTTACACGAAGATAAAATCTGAGGATGATAACGACGATAAGAGTCCCAACGCACTCGGCGGCCAAAGTTGCGTCCAGTCAAATAATATATGTTCAATACGGGACAGACGCATCCGAACTAATTAAAAACTATAGATTCCACTTCATATGGTCCGCCCTCACCATCCGTTACATTAATTGTACAACACAAGTTATACAGAATTATTTTCAAGAAAAAATTTAGATAAAAACCGTTCATATCAATTATTTAATATTAAATATTATTACTATTCATTAATTTCAACTTTTTGAGGTATCACCATTCATTAAAATCTAAGCAAAAGGTGGGACATCAAATCTCAAACACGCGCGACAAATGCGCGCATCACCATTGCTTACAGTGCATTTTGTTGGCCGCGCGCGGCTGCTAGCCGCGTGTGCTGTCACGGTGAATTTTGTGCGTTGGGGTTACGGCTTTTCAATGTAAAATTAGTGATCTCGTTGGCCGCCTAGTGCGTTGGGGCTGTAACTCCAACGATTAATACGATTTCCAATAGAACGAACAATGTTACATAAAACAGGTACTATCTTCAAGAACAAACTATCACGAGAACAATTGATCAATATTTCGAAGGACAATTGCTATTTCCAAAAAAAAGACGAGCACTTACCCAACCAACCAACCGATCAACCAATCAACCGACCGATCAACCAACCAACCGACCGATCGACCGATCAACCAACCGACCGATCAATCAAGCGACCGACCGATCGACCGATCAACCAATCAACCGACCGATCAAACAACCCACCGGCCAATTGACCGACCGGCCAATCAACCGACCGATCAACCAACCAACCGACCGATCGACCGATCAACCAACCGACCGATCAATCAACCGACCGACCGACCGATCGACCGATCAACCGACCAACCGACCGGCCAATCAACCGACCGATCAAACAACCCACCGGCCAATCAACCGACCGGCCAATCAACCGACCGGCCAATCAACCGACCGATCAATCAACCGACGGGTCAAATAACCGTCCGGTCAATTACCCGACCGGTCAAATAACCGACCGATCGATCAACCGACCGGTCAAATAACCGTCCGGTCAATTAACCGACCGGTCAATTACCCGACCGGTCAAATAACCGACCGGTCAACTAACCGTCCGGTCAAAAAACCGTCCGGTCAAATAACCGACCGGTCAATTACCCGACCGGTCAATTAACCGACCGGTCAAATAACCGACCGATTAATCAACCGACCGGTCAAATAACCGTCCGGTCAATTAACCGACCGATAATTCAACCGACCGGTCAAATAACCGACCAGTCAATTAACCGACCGGACAAATAACCGTCCGGTCAAAAAACCGTCCGGTCAAAAAACCGTCCGATTAATCAACCGACCGGTCAAATAACCGTCTGGAATTAACCGTCCGGTCAATTACCCGACTGGTCAATTAACCGACCGGTCAAATAACCGACCGATTAATCAACCGACCGGTCAAATAACCGTCCGGTCAATTAACCGACCGATAATTCAACCGACCGGTCAAATAACCGTCCGGTCAAATAACCGTCCGGTCAAAAAACCGACCTGCCAAACAACCGACCGGTCAATTAACCAACCGGTCAAAAAACCGTCCGGTCAAATAATCGTCCGGTCAAAAAACCGTCCGGTCAAATAACCGTCCGATTAATCAACCGACCGGTCAAATAACCGTCTGGAATTAACCGTCCGGTCAATTAACCGACCGGTCAAATAACCGACCGGTCAAATAACCGTCCGGTCAATTAACCGACCGATAATTCAACCGAAAGGTCAAATAAGCGTCCGGTCAAATAACCGTCCGGTCAAAAAAC
>JAZBGY010002335.1:0-11521 GCA_037414755.1 Lydus trimaculatus
TCGACGTCAAAAGTCCCAAAATGACTTAAAATTGACGTCATATTGACGTACTTTGCTGCCTGGGAAACCTATACTAGAAGAAAAACAGCTTATACCAGATCATCAACTACTGCCCAATAGCGTTCCTTCAGATGAAATTTGGCGAAGAGGCTTACTATACCGCAAAGATCTTCGAAATAGGTACATTACTGAAGAACAAGCATTAGCCAATCTTATGGCTTGCAAATAAGTTGAAGTGAGATGGAAACAAAACACGCGGTCAGATGGTGTTTCTCTCGATCTCACTTCAACTTATCTGAAAGACGTAAGACTGATGAATGCTTGTATTTCCCCTATGTACCTATTTCGAAGGTTCCTCCGATATAAAACACGAAATGTATGTTCTGATAACTACTTCAGAATTCTATAAACATCTACAGAATAGGCACTTCCTAGTCAAAGGCCAAGATGGACAAATAACTCTTGTTCCGATGAAGTGTGTTGAAACCGGTCTTTTATCTGATATACACAGTTGATTTAAGGCCCCCGTACACAATCCGGATAAACTGTGTAGTATTCTGGCGTACGGTATATTTCCGGAGCGTTCGAGTAGAAAATTGCAGACTTGGCGGACTGTTTAGGATGGAAAAATGATTCTCAATAACGGTACAGGATGATTGGCGTTGCGCTAGTTAAATTTGATTTATTTCACACAAACAATATGATAGTTATGCTAGTAGAAAACCGACAAGAGCCGAGCTATTTGTCCACCGTATATTTAGATTTTCCTCAGAGGATTTTCGGATTGTGTAATGAGGCCTTTACCCACTAGTAACATCACAATGGCTACACAATTACAGACGACATCGCAATAATAGGAGAACATAAGGACTAAGCGATAGCAAAGGATATCTTACAAGATAACTCAAACAACGTACAGACAGACGCGGACTTAAGGGGGGGCTTAGAGGGGCTTAGCACCCCTGTGCTTCAAATTAGCCCCCCTAAAAATAAACCTGTTACTCATCATATTTCTTTCTAACGTCGGGTTCCCATAGTTGGTAACAAAAGTTGAGCGAGTTTTATTACCCAACGGAGAATTGGACTAATATTAGAGCACTACTTTTGCAAGATTACATACAATCAGTGGACAAATATTATCCAATAAACTAACAGTATGTTAAATTTTACGCTAGTCTCCCCAAAGGTTTTAGCGTAAGTCCGCCCCTGTGTACAGAAGAAATAAAATATCTAGGAATGCTTAGTTATCGAAAAGGAAGTCATACAATAAAGCGCTACCATATAAAACTATCTTGGAGATCAGCCTCCACCTCCACTATCAAAATTTTGGAGCGATTTCGATGTAAAACCGCTTAGTTTAATTGTAGAAGTTTTTTTCCATGATCTTGGGTGCCGTGAGTGTGAAACAAGAAATCAAAAATTGTAGTGCCAAACACTGCCAGAGGCTAAGCTGAGGGCTTTTGTGTTGAATACCTTAGTGACACAACTATGCAAAAAGCTTATCGATAATCGTAGACTTAATAAATAAATAAATAAAACAATAATAATTGAATTCAAAATTTTATTTAATTTCACCACAAGCGGCTATCACAACCTTTTCAGTTGGTGTACCACCTTTAGTACCACAACGTTCCATCCTTCTAACCACATCCATACCACTGATAACATGACCAAATACAACATGTTTACCATCTAACCAATCCGTTTTTGCTGTACATATAAAGAATTGTGAACCATTCGTATTTGGTCCACTATTTGCCATTGATAATGTACCAGGACCGGTATGTTTCAATTGGAAATTCTCATCGACAAATTTACGTCCATATATCGATTTACCACCAGTACCATTATGATTGGTAAAATCACCACCTTGACACATAAAATCTGGTATGATACGATGGAATGTACTACCTTGAAAACCATAACCTTTCTCATGTGTACATAAACAACGGAAATTCTCAGCTGTACGCGGTACAATATCTGAACGTAACATCATTGTAATACGACCAACTTCATTTTTACCAATTTTTATATCGAAATATACTTGTGGATTGATGATTTTCTTTGTTTCACTATCTGCGGTATCTGTTGTTGTTGTTGTTACACCATTTTCATCACCCATTTTTCTACCAATCGTTTCACCGGCATGTTGTTGTAACCAAGTATCTTCAGCCCATACGGGACGTGTTGAACCTTCTTTGATACGTTGCGGTTTTGCTAGATTTACACGAATCATACGACCAAACAATTCTGAATCATTCTACAATCGAAAATAATCATTAAAAATCGATTAAAATTCGCTAATTTACCAACAAACCATATTATCAATAGCAGCAGCTGCATCTTCGGCACTTTCATATTCAATAAAAGCGAATCCACGGTGTTTTTCACTTTCATAATCTACAGGGATTTGAATATCCATAATATCACCAAATGGTATGAAAGCGGCATTTAAGATCTTCTCATCGACTTCTTCAGCTAAACCGCCAACGTAAATTGAACGTTTTGAACTACCCGACATTATTGTTGGAATTGTTATAAACTTCTTTTAATAAAATTACAACAATTACAAAATAACATAACCTACAAAAAAAGTTTGGTTAGATTACTTGACAATCCCCTCTACTTTTCTCGAAATGTCAAGTATATGCCGCATTGCCACATTGTAGCTAACTCGCCGCTTTTCTTCAATAAGGAAATATTATTTTCCACTAATTCTACATATAATTAATTTAAAATGTGTGTTGTTACTGAAAAATGCCTGAAACTTTTGTAAATATTGCCTATATGATTTTAAAAATTTGAAAAGCTTTGGCTGGTCAATCTGACAGCACAGCATTTTTTGATTGTTTAGCGTGAAGTTGGCTGTGTTTTTTTTGTTGACACTTGTAACGGTCGTTGCGTTTTCCCGCTATTCTCATTCAACATTCAGTCTTCGTACGAGTGTTTGTTTGTTGCAAATTAATTGTTTTATCTTCAATTAAAATAAAATAAAACAATGTCTGGTCGTGGTAAAGGTGGTAAAGTTAAGGGCAAAGCAAAGTCCCGTTCAAATCGTGCTGGTTTGCAATTCCCAGTTGGACGTATCCATCGTTTACTACGTAAAGGCAATTATGCTGAACGTGTTGGTGCTGGGGCTCCCGTTTATTTGGCTGCTGTTATGGAATATTTAGCAGCTGAAGTATTGGAATTGGCTGGTAATGCTGCACGTGATAATAAGAAAACACGTATTATACCAAGACATCTTCAATTGGCCATTAGAAACGATGAAGAATTAAATAAATTATTATCAGGTGTTACTATTGCTCAAGGTGGTGTTTTACCAAACATTCAAGCTGTATTATTGCCGAAGAAAACCAGTAATGCACCAGGTGGAGCCAAAGGAAAGACCCAAAGTCAAGATTATTAGTTAATTAAGAAAATTTGATGAATTTCTCATGTTTTGTTCTTTTTTTTTTTGTAATCATGTTGTAATAACTTAATAAAATTATTAATAAATAAAGTTTCCTGTAGATATTCATTTGTTTTATTTGATATAACTGGGAAACTCCACCATAACCTCAACAATTGCATTGAGAAAGAAGCATATAAACCAAAAATTCCCATTATTTTACTTTATTTATGGTAATTTAGAGATAAATTGGGTATTTATTTTTAAATAAAATAATTATCACAGATTTTCAACTATTTATTTATAAACCGTTCAATAATTAATCCGTTGTATCATTTACAAAATATACAGGGACAGACCAATTATGAGCAAAACAGTGGTAATTAAACGAAATAATCGAAAAGATTGTAAATTTAAGCAAAAATCAAGTAAAAGAAGGATTTTATTAGTTTTTTTAACGGTCGGTCATTTAAATCAGATTCAAAAAAGGCGCCAAAGTTGGCCATTTTATTTTGTAAAGCATGTTGCCACATTTTTCATAAAATTAAAGAATTTAAGAAATAATCAATAAACTATTCCAAACATATACAGAGTTTAATAGACAAATTGACAAAATTTATAAGATTCACACCTGATTTCACTATTAGTGTAACATTTACTATGAAACGTATTATAATAATTTTATATAATGTGATTGTTTGTTAAAATGTGGCAACGTTGTCTGCTGGTCTGTCAAAATAATTTGACATTTCATAAGGGTAGTTGCGGCTTTTTGCACGTGCTGTAATCAAATTAATTAAGAAAATTCATTAAATTTGTTCATATTTTATTGTTAAGTGCTAAAAATGTCGTACCGTGTACATAATTTCCTACGTACAGCAATTAAATTCCACAATACCACAAAATTATTGACAACAAATAACCTAACTCCACAAATTCTTCAGGCACAAACCACCAGAAATTTATGGTCAATTTCGAATAATCCCTCAAATTATCAAATTAATCAAACAAAAACATGCGATTTTATCACAAAACGTAATTCACATGGCAAAGGTATGTAAATTTCTATCTTGAAAAAAAAAATTATATTTGATTTTGCTAACGTTTGATTTGAAATAGCCGAACAAGAATTGGTGGAATTTCTAACTGAAGAAATCTTGGCTGAACGAAAAGCCCAGAAAACCAAGACTTTGTCAACAAAATTGGACGGTTTCGAGGTACAATTGAACGGTGCAGAAGTACGTCTTACAAAACAAGTCGATAATGAAACGTAAATAATTGTAACTCGCTCCACATTAATTGCGATAATAACGTTGTTTTGTCAATTGTAGAATTAAAGTTAGTTGGAATGTTAATCATTCAGTTGATACAGATATGGAACCGGAAGTACATCAGAATATGGATAAACCGGAATTGGGTGAATTGAAATCAAAGCCGGGTTTTAAAATTGAAATTGTTCGAAACAATACAACACTATGTTTGTTGTGTTCATTTCTAGAAAATACAGCAGAAGATGATGGTTATAGTGAGTTATAAAAGTATACGTACCGTCTTTATTAAAATCGTGTTTTTTTTTTTGTTTCAATTGTAGGTGATGTATTTGGAGTTGATGAAATCAGTATCTATAATGGTGAATGGCATGAGAACGTCTATGCCGTTTCTGGTGAAGTTCTCGATACTGTAAGTTGATTGTGTGGTTGTGTAGAATGTTTTAATAATTAATTTATGTGTTTTTTTAGTATTTGTACGATTTAATTATGAATTATTTAGAATCGAAAGGCGTCTCGAATGAATTCGTTGATAAATTATCTGATTATAGTACAGCATATGAACATTCAGCTTATATCGGTTTGTTGGAAGGTTTGTCGAAATTTATTTCAGGCAAATAAATACGTTTGTTTCTGTTTTTTTTTTAATTTGTAATTTACAATATATTAAAAAATAATAAAAATATAAAATCTATATATCCATTATTGGTTTTTTATGTGCTATATATAAAGTAACAATACTACCTAATGCACTAATTAAGAAAATCACATCGAACCAACGATGATAGAAATTGAATTGTAAATCACCTAAAACTTGTGTGATAATTGTACGATATTGTGGTGGCATATTCATTCGCATTAATAACACTGATGATACAAAATACATTCCCATAATTTGGGCCAACAACAATACGATGATATTCGAACTTTTACTCGATGACATTCGATTGAAAAACTAACGTAAACATTAACTGTAGTATTTCACAAAAAAATTAACAAATAAATAGGGGAAAGTCGTGTAATCTGGATCTTCTCGATTTTCGTGTACAATTCGAAGCACTACGCTTACCTAGTGTTGTTTTATGAGAAATGAAACTGTAAAATTGAACTTCAAGAAGTTGCGTAATAAGTTTTTAAAGGAACCAGATCGACCGAAATTGTGAAAATCGATAAACTGGAGTATTACGCCATCATCAAATATCTGTATTTGAAGAGGTTAAGCAGATTCACGAAGATATGCTTAATATACTTGGTGATCACTACTCTTCATATGCAACTGTGAAAAACTGGATTGCTTCATTCAAACAAGGAAACCTTTCTGGTGAAGATGAGAAAAGACGAGGAAGACTAATTTCGGTGTCTACCTCCAAAAAAATTGATGCAGTTCGTGAGATTATATTGTCAGACTTTCGAATTGGTCTGAAACACTAACTGGAGATTATTATTCAAACATTCTAACCACTTTAAGACAGAAAACAAAAATAAAGACGTGGATGTTGGCAATTAGGGATCTAAGGTTGGAATTACTGAAACACCTGCCTTAGTCCCCAGATCTAGCACCCTCGGACTATTATCACTTTCTTCAACTGGAAAAAAAACGATCTAAAAGGACAAATTTTTGTGCAATGAAGAGGTAATGGGAGCTCTGAAAAACTGGTTTACTGAATAAGAGGAAACATTTTTTAGAAGGGTTAGAGTTGTTGCAGGGTCACAGTATAAAGTGTAATCTGCAGGGCACTGTTGTTTTTCTAAAATGAAAAAAACGAGCATTCTATACAGCAATCCACATGAGAAAAAACAATGGTTAACACTGGATCGAACAACCACCTTTACCTACTCCAAAACCAGGTCTTCACCCTAAAAATGTGTTACTGTCAGTATAGTGGGATTATACAGGAATTCGTCACTATGAAGCTCCTGAAATTATAAATTCTGATATTATTGTGCTTATTTTGAAAGATTAAACATGACTTTGATTCAAAAACATCCACGACTGATTAATCAAAAAAAGTATTATTCTGCAGCACGATAGTGTAAGACAGGGTTGTCCAACCAGGGGGCCGCGTGTGGCCCAGTACATCTCTGAATGCGATCCAATAACAATTATAAATTTGCAAAGTTGCGACTGAAAATACCATTAATTTTTCGCTCATCAACTATCCTTATTGTCAGTGTGTATTTTATGTGCGGCCCAAAACAACTCGTCTTTTTCTAGTGTGGCTCAGAGAATCTAAAAGGTTGCACACCCGTGGTGTAAGACCTCATACTACCAGAATCATCCAAGGACAAGATCAAAGTGTTCAACTAGGAGATACTTCTTGAACCACCGTATTCATCTGGTGCTTCAACATCAGATTATCATCGTTTCAAATTTTCTCAATAGAAATAATGTTCCAACAGTCACAGTTACCGAAACAGCACTCTTAAGGTGTGATTTCGTTGTGACGTCCAGTGTTCGCAACCCGCCGCGAACGTTTAACAATGACGGCCAGCCGTTACGTTCACATGTTTTGTTTGAACTATCAGGCGTCTGCGTTTCAGCAGTCGTTTCTAAAGTTGTTAATTGAATAGCGACATTGATTTTGATAGAAGATGAAGACAATGCTGATACTCTGAAATTATTGTTCTCCATACCAGAGGAAATCCACGAATTATTCAAATCTAGGAGCCAAGATTGATATGATAGATTTCGAAATTTTGTTTTACTTCATTTAGGCCAATTTGATTTTGTTTTGAGTTTCGTTCAAGTAGATTTAAAGAAATAGCGGTTTAAAATCAAATGCAAGTGTCATCAAATCACTGTCATTAGTAAAGCATTGCAGCAGTGATCAACGGCCGGACGTGGCGGCGGGCCACAAACGATGGACGTCGCAACGAAATCACACACTATTTTACTTGAAAATCACCCTCATTTTACAAAAAAAAAAAAAGTATAGAAAGTTTGTCAGAGGGAAAGACGAAGATTGATGATTACGATGGAGACAGAGCAATAGCCACGGCCCTGTGAAGCTCGTGTATAAATCGAGATTGTATCCTGAGTTGGACTGAAACAACAGCAAACATACAATGAAGACTGTACGACAAAACCAGATGGTGGTAAAGGACCTGGACCAAATTACAAGATTGGTCAGTTTTCCAGTATGACCCAATTTTGGTTATTTTTTTAATATCGCGAATTGACTACAACTGGATACACACTTTCTGTTTTTTTTTCTTTCAAGTGATCCAAATTATACAACTTTCCCCCTATTCCTCTATACTTACTTTTGTTAATGTTAATAATAAACCTCTAATAGATGTAACAACAATACAACCAACTAAATAAAATGAGACTTGTTGCGACCAGAAGCCAACATCAAAATTGAAACCCATCCAATGGATTGCTATTTCAATACCTCTAGTTACTGGATCTTTCTTACCGACACGATCAAAAACAATATTAACGGTACACTGTAATTGATTTTAAAATAAACATATTGTTTTTTTGTAAATTATAAACTATTACAATAAATATCTTCCATGAACAATAAATCGAAAATATATAACCTAGAAAATTGAAATAAATCCCTTTCCATGTTTTCGACCATTCAATACGTTCAAACATATTACGATTTTCATGTGTTTCTAAAAATAATTGTCGACTCAATTCTTCTAAACCAGCAATTTCAAGTTTTAATTGTGAAATATCTAAAATATTACTTGTTTTGTGTTTTGATTTTTCAAAAAAATATTCCACGAAAAAGAATTTAATTAATAAATTTACTTTCTTTATTTTTATTATTATATCCTGTTGAATAGAGCATACCCCATATACCAGTTTTACGTTCATTATTTGTATCAATTGATTGTTTTTTAACAATTGCAATACGTTTCTTTTTCATAACAATCATATCCATAGCTTGCATTAAACGTTTCTCACAATTGGTTACATCAGCTAGTGATACATCACGTATAAAATATGCCATTGATGTATATGGATAATTAACAGCACCAAATCCTGATAATAATGCCATTACTGTTACACCAATCACACCAATTCTTGATACTAATTGTTCAATTGATAAGACACCTTGTTTTGGATTTAATATTGGGAATGGATCACCGAATTTCCAAAATATCACAATGAATATTATCCATACTAATATTGTCAAATGTTTTATATAATCAGATCTTACTAAAAATTATAATAAAGAAAAAAACAATATTAATCTTTATTTTTTGTTAATAGTTCTTCAAATTACCATATGAAATGTTACTAATGCAACAATATGCAATATAGAATGGATTCAAAACTATTACAACAAATAGTAATAGATACAACATCAAATACCAATAGAAATAACGAGAACTGCAATAAAAATGAGTAATTTTAACAAAAAGATTGATTTTGTAATCAACTTTATTGTTACCTGGAGTCTAGAAATTCTAAAATTTCAAATATTATCAATTCAAACATAGTACAAGATAATGTTAATGTAATTGAGAAGATCAATTGCACCATAATATGTCTAACTTCATAATCTTTAAATAATTGTTTAATAAAAAACAGCCAAGAACCGACAAAAAATGTTACCTTAAAACCAATTTAGATTAGAATTGTATGAGTATACGTATTTTCTTAACTTACTTGTGATAACAATATAATTATTGTATCTTGTAGGAAAGTCATTTTATTGCTAATTTAATTATTATATGATTTAATATTAATAATAATACGGATTATTTTATTTTACATGCAAATAACATTTCATTTAAGTTAACCTAAAAAAACACGATCATAAACATAACCTAACTTATATCTGTCAATTTGATTAACGTTAGATTTGATATCTAATTGTAGCTACCAATGGTAAATTCTATTAATTTTTTAATTTTTCTGTGTTTTTTAAATTTGTGTATCATAAAACGTAATTTTTATTATAATCATATGTTTATTTTATATTGTCTTTTTCTGTATAATTATCTTATTTGTGAAGAAAAACACTCACAACAATAGAGAACGACAATTATCTATAAAAGTATCGGTGATGTTAAATACAGTGGCCGTCATTTAATCTATATACTCATATAGATAAATATTTATTTTTGTCAAGTACGTACATTTGCAGTTGTATGTTCGCCAGCAATATCTGGATATGTCCCAATGGACATAAGAAGAATAAACACACTTAACATCTGATTGTTTTCAACTTTCAATAGGAATAGTGGCCAAATATATGAAACATCTTCCATGAAAGAGGGGACTATATTTTATATCTTGACCAGTTCTTTTGACTTTATCTATTTTTATCTCATGCGGAAGCATTGACAGTGGGCATTAACTTCTATTTTCGAATGTTCCGCGATATGATGTTCAATCGGTATATCTCGAGAACCAGAGCAAGATATCGAATTCAATCAAAAATTATATAAATTCCGCATATAGTCTTCTACGTTGCGCACGCTGGAAAATATGTGGGTGTTAATGCTTTTTGCCCACCCTGCGGTAATATTGTTTGGAAATTCAAGTTACTTATTTTTGGATTTTTCGATTCATCCCTGTTTTATAAGGGGTTACAACCGCCAATATGTCATTAATCAAAAGATTAACAATTTTCTGTCAATGAATTTAGAGATTTACATCAAATGCGAAACTCAAATGATAAACAATATGGGCGGTTCAGAAAATCCAAATATAGGATGTGATGGAATCAAAAAGCATTATTGCATGAATTTACACTGGTGGACTGATTTAGAGGTCATGATGAATCTGAATCATTGCAAAAATAAGTTTCTCTTTTGTTTTGTTTTTAAATACCCCCCTCTCTTATATAATTGTTATAGATGCTTCACTCACACAATGACTATACAGGGTGTTTTTTAATCGTGATTTAACATTGCTATCTTGGAAACCGTAAATGATAGGAGGACGGTTAAATGGAACAAAAGTTGCGTATTTGAGAAACTATTGAAATCCTCAAGACAAATCCATAATATCTCTTACCGTTCACGAATTATACAGGGCAAACCAAAAATGTTCATTTTTCATTTTCTCGTGTAGCACCTTTATTTACAGAAATATCAAAAAATAATAAAGGAACTTCTTCATTAAGATCATGCAGGCTTCAATTCTGTGGTAGCGAAATTTTGACAAAACGTTCTTTCTCTTCAGGGCCACCATTAACTAAATTTTTTTAAATACGGACCTGCATTTTTTATTTTGGATTTTGGATGGATTTGATATTCTCTTTACAATTATGTAACCTAATTAAGAGTTTAGACTGATTTTTATACCGAAGCAGTCAACTTAATTTATTTCGAATACGGACCTGTGTTTAGGATATTAATTTGTTCATAGCCATCTTAAGGCGGGTCTCATGTGTCTTTTGTTTCTCGTAGTTGGCACTGTTGGCAGCATAAATCAACTGATTACACTTGTGACAATTATAATCAAAGCACCGAAAATTATAACTAACCAAAAAACACGTCTACACGGGATGCACATTGCTTGCAACATTCCTTTGATGTTTATTCATTTACCGCTCTCGCATGGAACAAACTGCAAGTGTTGGCTGTGTTGCTCGGGCACATGGGTAGCACTCAAAACTGCTGACTTGCGCTGCTACCTACGCGAGAAATTTGATATAGGCAGCTTGTTACCGGCTAAATGTGTCCGTGTGGAGACGCTCCTTTAAAACAAGTGAATCTACCATTTATAATTTACTTAGAATAAATCAACAAATTCATATCCTAAACACAGGTCCGTATTCGAAATAAATTAAGTTGACTGTTTCGGTATAAAAATCAGTCTAAACTCTAAATTAGGTTACATAATTGTAAAGAGAATATCAAATCCTTCCAAAATCCAAAATAAAAAATGCAG